>CAJQZM010029124.1:0-54899 GCA_907164665.1 Colias nastes | reverse complement strand
TTATACCCACAAATTCTATATCACTATAGTATTTTTGTCTTGGGCACATAATTGTTTAACAAATCGTTTTTGAATACAAACACCTTTTGTGGAACAATTATTTGTGGTCTTTAAACTTAACAAATTAAAGCTTTAACAAAATGTTACACTGAAACACTGATGTCGCTGAATATTATATATTTGTAAAACGCTCGATCTCTTTAAAAGAGCAAACTAAGTACCTGGTTTTTGTACTTTTGTATATAGTATTTCTAATGTTTAGATTTAAGCTTCAACAATGAGTTTATTTCGACCGCAGTCGGCTAAAAACTATTACGAACCTTTTTCATAATAAATGGTTGTATGAAAACTTACTTCTTTTATTTAATTCTGAATAACCCACCTTAAATACTATTATAATATCATTTATATTATGTAATGAAAATGTACTTACACAGTTCCAAATATCATTACAAATGAAAACATATAAGCTTGATAAAAATCTTTAAAAACATCGACGATCGTACCACTGTAATCTTGTACTGTGATCATACAAAAAACAAAGTAAAAGTAAAATATAGGAAAAATATATTTTTTTATTGTAGTAACATACAACCATTCCTTAATAATTTAAAAAAATCATTAGAATTTTAAAAACAATCATTAAAAATATTTAAAAATTCGCAAAACCTAGTAACTTCCTACTCACATTTGATAAAATAAGTAAGTACATACTCTTAAATTTAGAACCACCATATAGTGCAGTGCCTGGAGCATACAAAACCGTAAAAGCTCGGATTAGAGTTATAGTGAATGAATTAATACGATCGATGTGGGATATTGTTTCTTAAACTATAAATTGCAATGTTTACCCAAGTTTTTTTTGTGCACTCCATTGTTTCGTTGTTTAAAAAAAAATGTTATGAAAAATTAATGTTTGACCATATATTTTCACTTTAAACAGTATTTCTTTTTTTTATTCGAGTAGACATATTATAGGAATATTTTTCAAAGATACCTGTGTATAAAAATAGCAGTAGGGATCTCAAACAGATAGAAAAACGTGGAGGGGAGAGCGGAGCCACAACTGCTATGTACAATGGAATTTCTCGGCCGGTTTAATTATAAATTAAACGTACTCTATTGAGTAAATTTAAAAAAATAAGGTAATTAATTACGACTAATGAAAAGAAAAAAAATTATTAGTACCAAATCTGTTTATTTAAATATATTACAATTACCTACATTCTTGCCTACATCAAATACTTAGTTGAAATGATAATATCATCGTGAAAGCGTTCTATTAGTCGTTTTTTAATAGTTTTTCTACCGGGATATGCTCTGTAGTGATGACGTTTTTCAACTTTTGCATGGTAAATTGGCAATCATCATTCTCTTCTATGTAGGTACTTGTATATTTGCTCCATTGCTGCATCTACTTAGATTAATTTTCTTTTCAACATTACTGAGGTGAATTGAATTTTTCAGCAAATTATAATAATCCGAATGATATTTTGCTGCAAGTGTCTCTAAGTCGGTTATACTCGATATAATCTCTATAATAATCGGTTTTCTGGACGGCTATAAAATTCATGATGGATTCATTCAAAGTTGAAGTGTTGATGTATGAAATCTGACTACGCCGGCATTTTTTTGTATGGAGATACTACAAAGACCTCGTCTACTCGAGAGAATGCCGCAATTTGGACGAATTAACCCGGAAATTGAGAGTAGCAGAAGAAACCATTAAAATAATAAAAGGGTATTCAGACGTTTAAAAGACAACTTTTTCCGGTGATGTTGCACTTGCAGTGAGCAACAGGGGGGGTCATTTTGAAAATTTATTGTAATTAAACACCTTGTAATTGGTTTTATTTTGTTTGCATTAAAATTTTGCACTTACCACTTTTAGATTTCAATTTTTCGATTGAAGCCTTATGAATAATAAAATGAAATTTTCAGGGTAGCTACCTTATAGACAGAGTAAGTTTTTAAAAAGCAAAACGGATATTTTTTATGTGATTTTATTTTTTACGGGCCCTTGAAGTTATGAACATACTGGGTAATTTTATCTTTCTTGGCAATAAATTCTTTTTTTTTATTCCATTCGAAGATCTAACGATAGTAAATGTTACTATACTGAATTGGCCTTTCTTTCAGCTTAGCACACAAAAAAAATCAAGCATTTACCGCCATAATTCACGTCACCATAAATCAAAATCTCTACGTACTCGGCGATAGGCGAAAATTTGAAAAAAACGTCATAACTCCGAAAATACGAAAAATCGCATAATATACATGGGGGTGATTCGGATAGCCCTTTATGTCCTCTACCTCCCAGCTTCAGTATATCACTACTTCTTGGGACACCCTCTATGGTCAAACATGAATTTTTCACAATAATTTGTTTAAACAATGAAACAATGGAGTGCACAAAAAAAAATGGGTAAACATTGCAATTTATAGCTTATTTAACAATATCCCACATCGATCATATTAATTCATTCACTATAACTCTAATCCGAGGTGAAAACCCCCAGGCGCTCCACTAATAACCTAATAAGCTATCTCCTAGATACTATTACCTCAGCAAATTATATCATATCCTCATTCTTTAGGGCGGTTATCTGACAGGTTATTACACAACCTAAACCTAACCTAGACGCCCTAGATAACCTTAATAGGTTTAATGATTTCTCTTGATGACTTCATTGATGATCGCATAAGATGACACTGTTAATAATAATTAATCAGTAACAATATTGTTTTCACACTTTATTTTTAAATAGTTTGAATTAGTTCTATACTATTGAGGTAGGTATCACTTAAAAATGAATAGAGATTTTAATTAATAATATAAAATAATATAATTTTGTACTAGATAAGAAAATCTATTATTTTCATTTGTTTATAAGTTATGAATTTAATAATAATATCATTAAAGTGAATAATTGTTACAATATTTTTTGCTGTTCTATTTAACAAACGAATTAGCAGAAGTTACTAATGCGTAGACAGCACGCAAAAGTTTTTTTTTTTAAATATAATTAATATTTATTTATTAGAGCAAGGAGTGAAGTGTTTTACCTTTTAATTGTTCAATTTTTTACCTTGTTAAAATATTTCGTAAAAATAATAGAATTATCAATAAGACTGACTTAAGTCCAATTGATAAAATATAGGACAATGATATTTAAAAATCTACAAATACTGCGTCGCAAATGCATCCGAAACGTCTGGGAAGATTTTCATGCAATTTTTTTATTTGATTGTTACGTACTGAATAACCACCGCTGATTAACGGACGGTACAACACAATTATAAATATAGCACACTTACGATATAGACGATGTTGAAATATACCATATATTTTTATAATGTCCAAAATTATATAATCAAAATTCAATATGTATATTGTATAATATGTTTATAACAATGACCGGAGGGCTGCTTATATTGTAACGGCGTGTTGCACGTGACCGGCATCGAACCCGGAACCTATTTCCATGCATTACATAATTTAGATATTGGATCGAAATTATCTTTGCTAGTTGGTTGACTTTAAGGGATATTATAATGCACTTATATCCACATGAATACCACGTAGTTTTTGGTCTTTACTAATATCGACATAATAATAGAGGTAATATATGTGTCGCAGGCAAATTGTACAATTTCCTCTGTTTACAAACGGCGTTATTACAAACGCTAGGCATTTTGTTATATGTCGAGAAATTTTGTTGTTGTTAAAAAGTATTTGTATCTCGTAGTAAGTTCTAGTTGAAATTAAAAAAGAAAATGTTAGTAATTGTTTATATTTATTCTTATTGAGGAGTGAATAAGATCATAATGCTGCAAATTCGCGTGAAAAACTTGCTCATATACAAAGGACCGCGACGTCGTGGGCGCATCTAAAAATCAATGCAAGTTTGTAAATTACCGATTAAATCCAGGAACTACTGATTCTAATAAAAAGTTATTTTTGTATTAGATAGGCAATTACTTTATTGAGGACTAGGTATATAAAAATTAAGGGTTTAATTTTAAGAAGTAGAGATTCAATATACATTTTTGAATTTTGGCAGATCATAAAAATAAATTCTGTGAAATTTATCCAAGACCCAAAAGATAACACAAAAATAAAAGTATGACCTGTGATTGTATGTATCCGTATTTATAATAGATTTTCTTCTTAGAGTAATATTAAAAAATCCTACACAAGAAAGCATATTGTACAATCTTGTTATGAAATATGAAGTAGATACTACAATAAAAGCAGAATTAGAACAATAGAATAACCTGTGAGACTGCGTGTTACCTAGATGAGATAACCTTACAATATAATAAGAAATTACGAACTGGTTATTTTGTAATAGGAATACATAGGTACTCTACATTAATTATTTAACTTATTATTTTTTAATATATTTTTCTGTTGTTAACTTTTCTATTATGTAGGTAATGTATTTGTTGTAGTTGAAGAGCCCGTGATGAAAAAAATTACATAATCAGGACTATTAATTTTGTAGATTAGATGATAGAAAGATAGGTACCAAGCTATTTATCGTTTAACCTTTAAGGTTCAAGATAGCGCTACATTTTAAAATATAAATAAAAGCACAGATAAAGTTAGAAATGTTAATGCCTGTTGCCCCTGTTGGATATTGATAGCTAAGATACTCTAACTGGCCTCTGATAAAATAAAAACAAGCGTTAAACTTTAAGCGCTTTCTTGATTATTAGATACTAGCTTACCGCCCGCGGCTTCGCCCGCTTTGTCTAAAACCTAATAAATTATATACTAAAACCTTCCGCTTGAATCACTATCTATTAAAAAAAACCGCATCAAAATCCGTTGCGTAGTTTTAAAGATTTAAGCATACAAAGGGACATAGGGACATAGGGACAGAGAAAGCGACTTTGTTTTATACTATGTAGTGAAGATCCGAACATAAGTCGACCTTCACCGGCGTGATAATAGAATGAGACCAATTTTATAATAAATTTAGTCTATTAAAAAATGTATTAAAAATGGGTTTACTGGGAAAATCCTGGACAGGACATTTTTAATGAATTTAAAAAAAAAAACATTTTTTTTTTAATTAATGCAGTATCAAGATAATATAATATCCTATATTTGGATCTAAAGACTAATAGCTCCCGCCGCGAAGCGCGTCGAACGCGGCAACTGATACACAAAAATAATCCTTATGGCATAATTCTGTATTCACGCGCGATGACTTATAGCGTATTTCATGTAACTTTGGTGTTTCTACACCGATTTATATAATTCTTTTTTTATTGAATAGGTAATAATGTTAACTTTTTTTAATTAGGGATGAGTGAGAGTGTTGTAAACGTAAGAGTAGACAAATATAATCAGAAAGCTCCGAATTGCTAAGCTATTGAAGTTTCACGTGTTATTGTGAGTCAATTTTAAAAGATAGACATATGCTGTCTAGGAATTTATTTTTATATATAATAATAATAATTTAAGAACATTTTTGTCGTACATGATTTCTATGTAGCTTTAACCATTAAGGCTGCACACGTGACGGAAGCTTAAAAAATGGAATAACTTCTCCCGTTTTCCCAATATTTCCCTTCACTGCTCTGCTCATATTGATCGTAGCGTAATAAAAAGTATACTATAACCTGCCCAGGAGTATGAAGAATAATTGTGCCAAATTTCGTTAAAATCCGTCGTGTAGTTTTTGTTTCTATAACGAATATACAGACAGACAGACAGACAGACAGACAGACAGACAGACAAAAATTTTACTGATTGCATTTTTGGCATCAGTAGCGATCCCTTATCACTCCTTCATAGTTTTTTTTTAAATATATTTCATGTACAGAATTGGCCTCTCTACAGATTTATTATAAGTATAGATTACTGAACTAATAAATAGGAAAATATAAATAATTATTATAACTAGTACCTTAAATGTTTTTGGACTTCAGAATCTGAAGTTGTTACGTTGCTTGTATGAAGTAATGGGAAATTACTGAGGTAAACTATAACTTATACTAATTACTTAGATTACTGCAAGTACCCAAAGAAAAGCGACCCTAATTATCGAGATTAATTTAAAGGTGCTTATTTGTTATACAAAAAACATTAGTTCATGCTTTCAGTTGAAAATTTGTTACAAGCATTTGTATTTTTTTTACAGTGAAAATGTAGAACTTATGTTAAAAGCGCTATCTATATAAAGTTCTGTAAACTATTTCAGTAAGTGTACGATAACGATTACATACTAGTTAAGTAACGCTAGAACATTCTTTCCTTCACATATGGTTCACATATGTGTTGGATTAAGTTGTTCACTCGGCCTTCGCTAGATGGCGTTGAAATTAAATATGAAGTACAGTTTGTACAAACTGTTTGAGCAATATATTCGAATCTGTGTGGACTCATGAAATGAAATGATGAAAACAATATTATCAAACTACCATCACTTAAAACAGTTTTGTATTAAACTTTATAGCATTGATAGTGGTAGTAGCAGTAGGAACCATCGATTAACATGAATAAATGGCTCGTGTATCTAGTAATTATCATAATTTCACTTCCTGTCATTGGAGCGAGTAGCACAAATAAAATATCTAGGTGTAACGATAGACAACCACCTCAGGTGGGACCATCACATTAAGTCTCTCGCAGGTAGGATCAGAAAACTTGGTAAGGTCTTTAAAACAATAAGACACCTTGGCGACTATCCCTTTCAAATGAGAATATATAAGGCTTTGGGGGAATCCGTCATTCGATACTGTATACTCGCATGGGGTGGAGCTGCAAAAACGCGTCTAATATGTCTCGAAAGAGCTCAGCGTATGCTCTTAAAAATTATTACTTTCAAACCTTTTCTGTTCCCTACCTTCGACCTATATCAAGAATTTAAAGTTCTCACAGTGCGACAACTATTCTTTCATAGCCTTATTTTAAAACAGCATAGTTTCCCTAGAGATAATAGTGACTTTACCCTGGCTTCAAAGCGTAAAAAGAATAAAGTTTTTATTATTCCTAGAACTAATCTTAAAAAAAGCAGAAATCATATAAATTTCTTGGGCCCCGCCTTATATAATTTTGCTAATAAGGAGTTTAACATATCTCATCTATCTTATTACAAACTTCGAACAGTATCACACGACTGGCTTCAAGGATTAAGCTATGATGACACTGAAAAAATTTTGTATGATATCCTCTAAAAATCACACAAACACACACATACACACGCACACACACTCACGTACACGCAAGCGCATACACACTCACTCACACACACAGACACACATTACACTCCCATAATTAGATAACTTATAAGAAACCATATTATAATGAATATCTTTATATATATATTATATATTAATCTTATTTATTTATTTATTTTTTAAAGTTAAGGTTAACTAAGTTTGAAGATTGTACATAAAATTTCTGTCTCTAAATACTGTTATAATCATATTGCTAAGCCGACGGAAGTCACTGGTTGACCCCGCACAGGTTTTTCCTAGTGGGTCAACCAGGGATTTACAATTTATATGAGTGTAAAAAATGTGAAAACAAATAAATAAATTTGAAATTTGAAATTTGAAATTTTGAAATTTGTTAAAATTATCTGACAGTCTATCCGCACGAAACAATACAAAAATTATTAAAATCACGAATGTTTTTAATGTTTGTAAACCAAAACCTAATGAGGCATTGATATTTAATATTAAATACGTTTATTTATCTGTATATTTATGATCTCGTGACACGGCACCATTTCTAGACAAATTACAGGTGACGGTTAGGTCTAGTGGTAATCTAGGTTAGTTGCGGCTATTTTACCAGCCATTGCTTGATAGTATATAGGCAAAGACATGCCGATAATATTTGCTTGAAATGTACAGTACGAAGAATTTTTAATTTGATGAATATTGTTTACAAGCGATTAAATAAGTAGCAATGCAAAGTATAGCTAAATTTAGTCTATCCACATAGCATTTGGTTACAAATCTCAATTTCCAGGCAAATGATTCCGTATGCGTGGAGTCTGTATCAAGTACCTACTAGTGGATATTTTTCACACGAAGCTATATTTTCAAAAAGGCTTTAAAGTTGATCTGAAGGAAATGAAACTCAAAAAAAAAGTCTTAAATCGTTTATGTGTGATGTCTTGATGCGTGAATATTTTTTGTTAGCTACCAGAAAGAATTGACCTTTTAAATTCAGGATAAGAAAAATGTCAGCTAAGATATTCTTTTTTATACATAAATGTTTCAGCATAAATCGATTTGTTTTCTGTATCTTTGTTGTGCTCTTAAATTATAATAAATGCTCGTTATTCAAAAAGAATATTCAATATTCCCCTTTGTTGCCATTTCCATCCAGCCAGGTTCTTCTTTAAAAAATAAATAGGCATTACATTAAACCTTCATTAATAAAAAGAAAATCGTACAGGCATAAATATTTTTTTTTTTTATTCTAGATAGGGAAGCGCTTGACCACAATCTCGCCTGATGGAAAGCTAAGATGCGGTCTAAGATGGTACGCGCTTCCCTAGTAGGTACCGGTTCACTCTTCGCTTGAAAACCCCCATATTGTACTCGTCGGGGAACAAATTTGTACAGAAAATAAATATTCAGCTCTTGGTCTACAGCCCCATCGATCAGTGCTAACATGCATCATTAATGGACATCGATCGAACCCATACAAGTAAATTACACTTCATACAAATATTATTTGGACTAGATACGTTGACATGTTTTTTATTAGGGATTGTCGTGAATTCTATAAAGGATTCATTTTGTACTTTTTGATAGAGTTTCTCACTGATTGCGTATAAATGTAACGTAATTCTACCCTTATTTTTCAATTCAATAAGTCAATATACCTATTATGTAGTACGGTACATATTATTATAAACATAGCCAATGATCATAACATTATATGTCCTTTTCTTTATTTTAATTTTTACTTAGGTTTGGTTGTCTCCATGAAATTTCTATAAAAGTACCTATCGCCAATGCCAAGAACAATAATTGTTATATTTTGCAATTAAGTTGAATTTAAAATTATTTAACTTGCTTAGTTCCAACGTGTTAGAGAAATAAAGCTCTATTTAATTAAATATTTAGGAATTATTTTTTACATATTTAAAACTCGTTCATTTCATTCGATTGAACATCTCCTTAATAACTAGCATATTTCAGGGGTAAATAAGCAAAAAAAAACAAACAATTTCTAAATCCTTTGCGTGACAAGACAACAAGAGTCATATCTGCAAAGCAGGCTCAAAAAATAGGATTAAATTTTAAAGAACATATTATTACAGTAAAATAATTTATTGGTGCTATGTAAACATACATCTTGCCAACTTGGCTGTATATCAAACTCCAAATGCGCTTATAAACCACTAGGTACTTACAAACTTGCGCTAACTTTTTAAATATGCATATATCTATATATAAATATATCTATATTTGCAGACCGGTCGTTTATTTAATTTCTTCACAACCATAAAGTTACATACCGACACACTTAATTTGTAACGCTCGTTATTGATACTAAGGAGTTTTATCCATTACATGTTAAAAATTCTTAATCAAAGAAATACATCTATCTAGGTACTTTAATTTATATCTAAAAAGCATTTAAATCTATTTCGCTAAAGATACCAAAAAAAGCTCAACTAAATTAATTAACCGATTTTTAATGTAGGTACAAAATATTAATGAGATCACCCAACAAATTATACTATCGGATTCTAAGTTATCTATTTTTAAGAATTTCAAATTACGTATCTCCCAGTGAGATTACAATTATTTTTATGTTCGTTTTCAGTTTCATTTTCAATGATAATAATAGGTATTCAATATCTGATTTAAAAGCCAAATGACGTGACATCACGATCAATCCGATAACATCAATAATTAATTTAAACCATGTTAAAACCCCAACCTGTATTGATTTACTACAATAACACATTATAATAAAAACTGTTCTAAAATATAGAATCAATAACAAACAGTTATACGAAGCATTTAGGCTAATATTCGGCCTACATTATTTAATACTAGCTGTTGCCCGCAGCTTCGCCTGCGTGGAAAAGATAAATTTAGATGATACAAATTTTCATCCCCTATTTTACCCCTTTAGGGGATGAATTTTCTAAAATCCTTTCTTAGGGGACGCCTACGTTATGACATCTACCTGCATGCCAAATTTCAGCCCGATAGGTACGTCCAGTGGTTTGGGCTGTGCGTTGATAGATCACTATATCAGTCACCTTTGAGTTTTATATATTATATAGATTGAAACTTAGATTATCATCATCTGAAAGTCTTTACTGGAGTCGCAACTTTATGTAGAGGAAAGTGACTCATGGAAATCCTAGAATTCTCGCTTGTGACATTGCTATTTACATACTTTTTATTGCAAAATGCTATTCGTAATTCCATCCGCTTTTTTATAAAAGGGGTAAATAAGTCAAGAGGTTATAATAAAGACCTTTATATTGTGATACGTCCGGATATTTTCCATATCATTTCTCCCATATTTGTCTTTAAGTACTGACGACAAACGTTTAAATTTACATTTGTAGTATTTATATGAATGTATTCCTTCGGAAACATTTTTTTTAAGCTTTAAGCGAATTTGGTTCCTATATTTCATTTTTTTTTACTTCAGGGCCATATTTAATAGAAAATGAGATGAAATCTATTTCTACCATTCTATCCCGGAGACACCCGGGCGCAAACAGGACAAACGGCTAGTTGCTATAATAAACAATATATTAAATGTATTAATAGGTACATTCCAATAAACTATTTCTTAAATATTTATAATGAAATCATAATCATCTGATTCTAAACTTTAATGTAGGTAATCTATCCCTAATAAAAGAGATTAACAAAATTCATCTGATCATTACGCAACCTCTTTGAGATAAAATTAGTTTTCATAATAATTGGAGTTTAACATTATTGAAAAATACTAACTTGGGTTCATTTTTGGCGATTTCAGTTTTACATAAAAGGAAATACATAAAAACTAGTCAACAATAAACACGTTAAAAGTCATGTTAGCAACAAGCAAGTTAATAGCCCGTGTATTTAACTTAACGAATGTGCATCAACAAAAAGTCGTCTTGTTGAAAGTGGAGCATATTTTTGCGTAATTCATAGACTCCTAAGCGAGGTATGAATCTAGATTTCAATCTAAATTCTAGACTCTAACCTAGCGCGAGCAATCGTAAAATTGAGTTTGTAATCGACATTTCTACTTGCAATCGTGTTTGAATTTTAAACAATTTTAAGAATGTAATGTTGAAAATTTTCTGGGTGAAAAGATACCTTGTTTCTGTATAGAAATTAAAAACTTAAACCTCGACGACACCTGATCATATGATGTGCTTCATTTAAATAAACATCTGAAAGAAAATATCATTACAAATAAAAATTATCACTATGCACAGTCATTCCTTTCTTTTATCATTAGGGCATGATAGTGTAATATTTAAAAGCAGTTATTAACTGGATAATTAAGCACAAAAAGTTTTCCTACGTTATCAAGTTTGTAATAATGATATTAAATCGAATCCAATATAGAAATATAATTAGGTAACATGGTTAAAATACCATATCGTCGCCATTAAAAAGTTTTTGTTCCCATAACTAAAATTATATGAATATTAGAATTTTTATCATACATACACATACATATTTGCTAATCGCCACATAATGTACGCAATGTTATGTACTTAATTCTAAATTGTAATAAATACAGACCTCAGGTTACCTACCATATTTGCTGACAGGTTGCAATCTAAGCAATTAAAAACTTGACTATCAATTTAAAAAATTCTCATTAAAAACAACTTAAATGTTATTGTATATTTATAGCATTAAGCAGCATTTAAATAAATATAATAGAAGTGATGCAATAGTCCTTAATATTATTTCTTAACATACTCGAAAATCACATCCAAACAACAAAAAATTCAAAAAAATTCAGGCGGTAATAGTGTAAACCATATTTAATATTAATTATTATTGAAAATTAAATAATAACATTGTTCATATAAAATACAATATCAATAATAACAGGCTTTTCTTTGGTCAAGGAAAAGAGCCTTTAATTAATCCACCACGCTGACAAAGTTAGAAGATGGCAGTCTCTCAAACGTTTTGTTTATTCTAACTTCTAACTATTCTAACTATTCGAGTTGCCTATTTAATGAGGGATTTTTGCTGCCTAAAATTTATTTATCACTAAGAAAATATTGTCGTTTGCTCATTATAATTGATTAGTTAGTCATCGCAAGATAATTAGACCCAGCTCCCATACGTCTAGCGTAATCAAATATGTATATCTAAAATTCCGAAGAACCGTAATATGGCTCTAATATCCATGGAATTCTGTTATAAAATTATGGTCTGGCATAGAATTTTTGTTTTGCAACTGCAAGCGGTAGCTAATCACTCTAACATACTCTGTTCGAACAAAAAAATCATAAGATTATGGTAAAAATGTTTATGTATTAATTAGCTAGGTGTTATGATAATTTTGAATAGTTAAGTTTTTACCGCTTTATGAGTTGCTTATTAAAATTGTTTACATTTCTAAAATCTTCGTTCGTTTAGCAAATATGTTTACAATTTGCCTGTAAGTGTACCATTAATGTTGATATGTGTTGCACTGTTTACATTTTAAAATGAAAACATACCCTCATAAAGAATAAAACATAGAATGTCTATCATGGTGTGGTATGGTAGTGTCAGCAGATGAATCACAAGGGAAAGAACCTACTACTATGGAGCAAAGACAAATGGCATTAATCGACCCACCTGCATTTTAACGGCAAATTGCGGTTGTTTCATAAACTAAAGAAAATATTTGTTTATAAACTAAAATGATTAATTAAACTTGTATATTTACACGAATTTAAGGATAAGAAATCATTAACATCATTAAAACAATTGTCAATTTCGAATAAAAATCAAAATCCTAAATTTTCAGCTTTTTCGATGATGATTTTGATGGCCAGTGTATTCATTGAAAAAAAATAATTCTTAGAATCCGTTCATTTCCTTTAACATGGAAAATGAATTTGGTGAAAACAGTATCAGAAATGAAAATGCATTAGTAAAA
The DNA here is from genome assembly GCA_907164665.1 of Colias nastes. NCBI lineage: Eukaryota > Metazoa > Arthropoda > Insecta > Lepidoptera > Pieridae > Colias > Colias nastes. The sequence continues at coordinate 41,782 of CAJQZM010029124.1, read as the reverse complement.
CAAAAGTATAAAACAAATATCTTATTTTAGCAACAATCTTATAAATAAAACAGTAACTATGTAGCATTACAAAATGAACTATAACGCAAGTAAAGCGCAGAGAGATTATGAAATTGTCTGAACTCAGTAAAGACAACGCCTATCTGGAATACTAGTGAAAGTCCTAATAATTATAATTGACAAAACTAGATCTCAAAATAGACATGTAACATAAAATGTTTCAATTCATTTGTTTTCTTAATCGTTCCTATGAAATAAACAAGATAATCCTACTACTATTATAAAGGCGAAAGTTTGTATGGATGTATGGATGTTTGTTACTCTTTCACGTTAAAACTACTGAACCGATTACAATGAAATTAAGCACACATATAGAGGGTAACTTGGATTAACACATAGGATAGGTTTTATCCCGGAAATCCCACGGGAACGGGAACTATGCGGGTTTTTCTTTAAAAATGCGGGCGAAGCCGCGGGCGGAAAGCTAGTTTTATATATTTCGTAACATTAAAATTAATAAACCGATTAGTTATGAATATAATATTATGTTGCACGGTTTTATTTGATAGCTGAACCGCATTAAGCTTGATAATAATTGGAGTAAGAACTGATCATGATTATCGAATCATGAAATTGAGGATATTTTCTTTAATTTTACTAGAGATTTATACAAGTTTATGGTGACAATGCTGTCACGTATTTTAGACGTTTGTCTCAGATTTACCCGGAATGAACGGATATAAAAAGCCTACGTTAGATAAATCTTAATTTATCGAGTAACAAGGGCTACAAAGCTAAAGGCTTTTAAGAACAATGAAACAAAAATGAACTCTTTTTTAATTTTTGTTTTATCTTACTTTATAACTACTATTTCTATTCGAGTTCTTAAAAAATTGTAATAGATAATTATTGAAACAAATTATATTTCCTCACTTGAAACTTTCGCAATGAAATTAAGAGTGAAATAAGAAAACTGCAATTATAGAATGTATTATTCATTACAAATTCAGTTTCATGTTCTAGCTACTTTTTATTGATTCATATTTTGCAATACACTTATTATGTAACGTTGTGAATGAAATTCGCAATCGTGCTGACGCTTTATTTAGAAAATGTTTTATTTATTATCATTGCGATCACATAAATAAATTCACTTGAAATACCATAGTCGTGTGAAACTTGATAGGTAGTTTTTTGAGATATAGTATTATTGATAAGAAGCCATACCTATCTATTTAGATTTTTATGGAAGCAATCTGATGTAGAACGTGTATTTTTTTTTTGTTTTAAATAAATAAAATTTAATTTGGAACATAATGGATTAAAATCGGCATTTGTAGAAATTGATAGCATAAAGCTTTTCCTGAAGCATAATGCATATTATATTCCTTAATTTATGAATGAAAATTGATGAGCATTTATGAAACATTTAGTTTATTGAGTTGATATTAGATTGTTGATTACAAAAATTACTATTTAGTATCGATTACCATCTTCTGTGTCCATATCCTTATTGTACGGATTATATAAAAGAGAAGACTTTTTGTAGTTTTTGTCAGTATTTTCCTGTGATATCCAGTATTATCCAGGGATGATAAGGGGTAAAGAAACTGTATAATTATGTCCGGCTTAACTAGACACCAGTGAAGACTGTTAGGAATTCTGATGAGGAACATTCTTGGCTTCACGCCCAACTGTTATCAGCTATCACTATTGTATATAAACATATAACATACATATAAACACTGCGGTTCAAATTATTTAAAACTGAACTACGTAATATCATCACACGTGATCTAAGTCACGTTAGTGTCTGAACCTACTTGAAGAGCCAGAGTATAATATTATTATCTCTAGTTAAAATAAAGTCTAATTGGTGCAATATATAGGTATAATTATACGTGGGGAGACTTTATTATGACGAACCTAGAAATAATCCCGATGGTAAATGAAATAAAAAAAACTCTTTTAATTCACACATACTTGTATAGTTTCTCCTACCCTATAAGAAGACACGAAACTTCGCTTAGCAATACTGAAATAGTCTACTAGACTATCATCAGTTTCGATATATCTAATGCTTTACCAGCCCTAACTTAATAGGAAGAAAGAAAGAAAAAATATATTATGTAGGTATTGTTGAAAACTCGTTTCGCGCACATCTAGCCGCACTTTAGGTCAGTGAGCCAGTAGGTAGTAAGTTTTATCCGACTGCGCTAGAAAGAAACAAATTTTTGAGTAGCTACCTAAAATATGTTTTTATATGAATGTGCGTATTTTTTTTCGCATGTAACTAGGTTATTAATCGTTGAAAAATGGTTTGTTTAATGATTAATCTGTTTGCATCATTGCATGACACTTGTTAGTTTCAATTAAAATAGGAAAATACACGGCGCAAGATGAAAGATATGCAGACCTAGCGAAGTATCGAATGCCCTGATATTATACTTAAAGGTTTTAAAAGTTCATTACAATTTATTAGTAGGTAGGTACTACAATGTTACCACTTTCACGTATTGCACGCCTCATAAGCGAAGCGTTGAGGTGGGTACTACTGTCACTTCGCGCAAAATATCTGATTTTTCAAACTTAAAATGTCTTTATGTATCATACATTGCACTTGTAAGATAATACATACACACACATATTAAGAAAAAACACTATTTTTAACATTCATGATATTTTTGATGTCATTTTTGTTATTTAAACTAGTTAAAAAACAGTTTAAAAAAGTTCTGTCTTGGACGTCCGTGTGTCTGTATGTGCGGAGGATTTTCTTGTTAACACGATAGCGACCGAAATACTTTACTAATCGAGTCTTTTTTTTTCTCTTACGCTTGAGTATGCTCAGGAATAGAACCCTTTCATTTTTCAGGGTCTGATTCGATGTGGTTTAATTGTTATTAAATAAACAAAAAAAAATATCGACTGAGATTATGAGGCGTGCACTTTTGGATTTTCCAAACTATTTTAATAATTGCTCATTGAGAATGAAACAAAACAAATGTAATAAATAATAATCATCCTAATAATTTTAAAAGCTCTCAATAGTAAAAGTACTAAACATGATTTGTATTTCAAGTAGATTGATCCACTAGTATTACGTAAACAAGATGCCGATTCCATCAATGAATCCTACTATCGAGTTGTTACATCACTACGCATCGTTTCAATGAGCAGAGTCAAGTTTGCTGAGGTCATTATCAAGTAGAATTAGGTATTTTGTTACCGTTTTAAGTATTTATTTCGGATAGTTAATTATATCATTTATTCTAGACTTAAAAGAAGACAAGAGTTAATGACGATAACATCTCGTATCAGGATACGAGAAGACTGTTAAAAATAGTTTGACTTAAAAAAAGTTCTAAAAGAACGAGTCGGGGTGAACAGCTAGTTAGTAATAAAATGACCTACTGGAGCGACTTGTAATATGGAAACAATAAATCGAAATCAAGACGAAAGCTTCTTTTATCATAATTAATTCAAATGGATATGTAAATAATTGCCACTACGTTGTTGCACTTATTGTACCTTTAAGATTTTCATATACCTACCTACATTATCAAAGACAGTATACAGTAATGTCGATAGTGAAATTGTTGTTCTTCCCGAATTGTAGTACAATGCGATCCAACTAAGAATAGGAACGTAAATGACCAATGTGTATCAAGTTCTTGTCAAATGTCAAACGATAATGTCTTTGGAAAAATGCGATTTACTTGGAAATCTATTATGCTTTTACATAACGGCTTATTTTATTTTGCCTGTCCATTACTCCTATCCTATCAAATGTCAGTTTTAAATACAAACTTTATTTCTTAACCCATTGAGCCCCGAGCGGCCCGATCTGACCACGACACAATAGATTTTCTATTGTGTCTGTGATTCCGGGGGCTGAGTTATTTGAGCTTATTAATTCGTAAACACCTATGACAATAAACCGCATAGAAACAACTGTTCCCTATTAAATAGTAATAATTTTTAATGTTTATAAGTGACTGATGTCTCATGAATAAAAATTAGACCATCCTACAAAATATTTAATTTACAAAAAAAGCTCAAACAAATACATATCAAAGAATAAAAAAAGTCCAATTACTCCATACAACCTCATTTACACACCCTTACACGAAGACCACTAGAATATTGATCGATTTAAATCTCTGCCCTATATGGTGAGGCAACCGCCCTTGCGGACATAACACACACCTAAAATTAAATCTACCTAGGATACCTAGAAATATAGCTTAATACCTAAATGGTATATAAGGTGCGCGCGCGCAATATTGACCATACCACATTCTTACTTCGGTAGCAACGGTCAGAAACATGCGTGCCTTCGTAAGTTACTTTTTATATAGAATGTATCAATTTCATAATTTTCTCTATATTTTACAGTGTTTAAGACGAAAACAGTTTCAAGCTCTATTTTATAAGTATTTTTATATAGCTACGTCAATTTTCGAGTTTTGAAACGATATTTTTGTTTCTATTTATGAAACTACCCTCCAAATTAAAGCTAAGCTTCTTAAATCTACAAATTCCTTCAGTTAATATTTGACTTTTTCAAAACTAGCTGAAAAAATTGAAACGTAAGCAATTAAACAAAACATTGATTGCTTATTAATTTCTATTTAATTTGTTAATTAAATGTAGAAATTCAATTATACTGGCTATAAAATACCTCTTTTGTTGCTTTGATTTTTACAATATATACTCAATCATTAGTTAAATGAAAACTTAATGAAATAGTACTACATAAAATTGCAGATAAATACTATTCGGAAACCACAGAATTTTTCTCTACCAGAAACTATAGGTACCATACCATACAACAAAATAGACCATACCTTACTCAAGCTATCCAAATGATATTTCAGATCCTGTTCGCCCTCCTCGCTGTGGCTGCGGCCAAGCCCAAACCCGGCTACCTTGGAGGCTTGGGCCTGGGAGGATACGGATACTCCGGATACTCGAGCTACGCTGCAGCCCCAGCTGTAAGTAGACCTCTGGAGCTTCAGTAGTAGATAAGGGTTGATGCTGTAAGGTGTACAATCAAATATAAATTAATATTGTCTGTAAAAATGGATATTAACAAAATGATACCTAATTGTTTTCAGTTCCTAACAGACTTTCTCTTTTCTAGTATTAATATTAAGAAGCCAACAACCAATAGAATAGTAGAATGTAAGGAACCTTTTCATATTTAATATTTAACTTTTTGAAAAGTAATTTACAATTAGTAAATAAGTTATACTTACCCGATAATAAATTTTCAAGATCTTTGAACAGCACATTTTACCAAACAGAAAGTAAGTACATCTGTACTTACTTTCTATTTCTTCCGTTTCTGCTTTACAATTAACAAAATCTAAATAAATAGACGTTATCTGACAATATTACCTATCTATAACCTATTCTTTATTCTTCTTTACAGCTGAGCATCTCCCACCAGCCAGCCATCACGATTTCCCAGCCAGCCATCTCAGTGGCCCACGCTCCCGTGTACCAGGCTGCGCCCGTAGCCGTTGCCCACGCACCTGCTGCTACTAGCTACTCCTCCTTCCAAAGGGTATGTTACTATACACTGCTACCAAAGATAATATAATACTATAGCCATACTATAGTTTCTCTTTGTTAGGAGGATTTTGTGCTACCCTAAACAATATGATAACTATACTACTATGGACTTCGTTAGGAAGATTTTGTTTTTGATAGTGACATTATGATTGTGATTCAGGAAGTCTTGTAGCGAGTGTTTGAGTGTGAGCGGGAGTTTTAGTTGCAACTTGCAATGACAAGCCTCATACAAAAACATATAGGAATAAAAGTTTAGGAGCAAATAATACTCTTGTAATGCAGATGTTTAGTAGCGAAAACAGTAATTTTCGTAACTAAATGTCATATTATTCAGTAAGTCTGAATAACTTGATGAAATACAATATACTTAGAGCAGACAGCAGACATATGAATTAAATATTATAATATCCATATTAGATGCCAAAACCACGCCTTAGACGCATAATCGTATTGATTATTTTAGTAGACTGTCAAATATACATAGCAATTAATCAAAGGCTCATAGTATGTCTAAAGGCAAAACTGACCTATCCAATCTATTTTAGGTAACAGATAATGATTAGTGAGTTTTATTCCTTTTACTAATTAGTTTTGTTATCAAAAAGCATTTATAATCTTCTAGATTATAAATGCATTTTTTTACATAAATTTTCAGTTTGAGTTTAAAGATGATTAGTCTTCTTACTGTTTTTTTTAACAATCAGCTAACTCCCAACGTTGCCCACAGGTGGTCCACCCAGTCTCACAATCCGTAGTCCACGCTGCACCTATTGCAGTGGCCCAACCTGTGGTCCACGCTGCGCCAATCGCTGTTGCCCAACCCGTGCTCCAAGCCGCCCCAGCCGTCATCTCGCATGCCCCTCTCGCCACCTATGCCCAATCATACGGCCATGGTTTGTCATCATACGGCCATGATTTGTCATCATACGGCCATGGCTTGGCTTCAATCGGCCATGGTTGGTAAACCTAGGATTAATTTAAACTAATTTTGTTTGTATATGCGTTGAGATCATGCCCGTAATGGCGGGGTGGTGCAAATAAATATTTATAATATTCAATGCTGTGTTTTAATGACCCTATGCTTGACGTAGACGTTTTCATTATTAATTCAGGTAGCCTAGAAATTTATCGATTTTTAATAAAGCTGGGTAAACATAATACATATATATGAAGGGTGGGTTTTATAAATACAATTTTTTATTGTAGGGTATTACTAGCACACTTTATCATCTTTAAATATATTATAATACTAGCAGATATTGGCTAAATATTTTTGTATTTAATTGTAATTTATCTAACAGAAAAATTTATACTAGTTACTTTCGTCTTCGAAAAATCTTTCAGAAATGGGAAAATAATTTTGAGAATAGTCGGAGTTGCGTGTACTAGTAATATTAAAACATGTTTTTTTTTACTATCCCTCTGCAAAAGTGCAAACATTCACACAAATCACAACACGGTAGCGTGATTCCGATGACAGCAATGTTCCTTAAATGAATGGAATAAATCGGTATTTAATGCATTGTTGAATCGATAAAACAGCACATCACTAAACATCGCGTGTTCAACAATATCAGCCTTACTGTCCTTTGACCTGGGTCTATCGTAACACCATCATATTTGTTTTTATAGGATTAAGTTTTATTAGTAAATTTTAATATATCGAAACGTCAAAAGTATTTATATTTAACAATTGGAAAAATAGAGAACACATTATTTATTTGATTTAAAAAACTTTTATACTTAGTTATATCTTTTATACATAAAATACATTTTTTTTTATTACATATCCTTTGTGAAAGAAATAAAAGTAGCTACATTTAGAAAAAAAAAGGAAACTAAAACCTACAATAAATAAAAACTCCTTCATGTTTTTTGCCCTAATAACAAGATACTGCTCTGATACAAGAAATTAACTTGTAACGTTAACGTTGTTCTAAAAACTTTTCACCAGAGATCAATTCTCCCACCAATACCCTACAAAAAATTAAAATGTTAACAGACGACGAAAGGAAACTTTGCGCCTACAATATGAAATGCGTACCTACCTCGGTACTATTAGGAAAATATTATGACTGAGGTATAATATCATAAAATTACTTCTAAATTTATTTAAAGAATGTTTTAAATGTAAACTTAAAATTATTTTTCTTGTTGATGGGTCACAAATCTCACTTTTGCCCATTTTTACTGCAAAGCTAATTAATTTTCAGAAACTTTTAGATAGAATGTTTAAAAAACGGTGCAAATATTTGTAGAAGAAAAAAATATTGGCGGCATTTCAACAGGTTTTGACTTTGTTACACTCGAACCATGCTGTTTTTAATTTGTTGTCCAGACTGAAAATACTCGGAAATCAGACTTCACTTAAAGTTGTTTAATTTTATTAATTTAAGCTAACGTTTGATTAAAATTAAGCAATTTCTTATAAAACCAGATAAACGGGTGTTCTATTACATATGAAATAATGCATCTCAAATACGTTAATACACAAATGTTAAATGATATTGATGACTACTTCATCGTATTACGTGTTTCTAATTAAACGTCCACCACTGTATTTATTGCCATCCCGGGTGGAGCCTGGACGAGCCGCTAGTATCAAATACACTGTAGAACGCCGATTAACCGAATCGCCAATTATCCGAATCGGTTCTGAGCATAGTAATAAAAATTAATCCAAGCAATTCTTGTTTTGTTTTGATATATAACACGTTGGAGTCCAGATATATTTCAACTGTTATGGTCCTTTTTGCTAATGTGCCTCTATAATTGTATCTAGCATTGTAGTACTGTGTTTGTCACTACATAGTATAAAACAAAGTCGCTTTCTCTGTCCCTATGTCCCTTTGTATGCTTAAATCTTTAAAACTACGCAACGGAATTTGATGCGGTTTTTTTTAATAGATAGAGTAATTCAAGAGGAAGGTTTTAGTATATAATTTATTAGGTTTTAGACAAAGCGGGTGAAGCCGCGGGCGGTAAGCTAGTTACTTAAAAAGTTTGTTCTATGTGTTTTTAATCGTTTTTCTTAAAGTCTGATTATCCGAATTTTTGATTAACCGAATTGACCCCGATCCCATTTAATTCGGATAATCAGCGTTCTACTGTACATTTAAATAACCAATCAATCTTACTTACAAGACCACTAATTAAAACTATGACATACATTCATGAATTCTTAATAAATTGTCCTCAAAACTACTACCTCATATACACAGCTGAAAGCACAGTATATTCAGTAACCACTTCTTTCAGTAACTCAAATACCTTCAAACCGAAAACACCTGAACATGAAATTCATGGAAAAACCAGTGTTATTACGTACGTCATAATGGTAACAATCGTACCTATATCTGAAGGTATACAAAATTAATAGTTTATAGTTCGAACTATGAACGCGTGGCCTAATGAAGACGGCGATGGAATGGGACCTATTGTTACACGTTAGTATATTCACTATTTTTAATTCAAAATAACTCAAAGTACATTACATACTGCAAAACCTATAAATTATACATACCTGCAAATTTTTTTTAGTTCCGACATTATTTCCACAACACCATTTCGTTTTTCTTATCTAACAACAATATTCTTCGTACATATATTTAAAAAATTCCACAGCTGTTGAAGCTGCTTCGCTTAGCTGTTCGCTTAACTTTGTTTCCTGAAAAGTTAACTTGAAAAAAGTAAACTAGGTACTTACATAAGAGAGACTTCAACAAATTCACACAAATAATTCTTATAATTTGTTTCAACAACAAGAACAAAAGAGAAAGTTATCATTTTAAAATAAGAATTCGAACTTCTTCTTTTGTTTTTTTTTTTTATGGAGTAGGTAAATAAAATGTATTTCTTGCCAGCTTCAAACATTAAACGAAAGTATAAATTTAACAAAAATTGTGCCTCGTTCAATATCATCGGTGTTCTATATTTGAAAATTTATCTTTTTTTTAAGGCACAAATAGTGCTAAGGTCCCAACTCCGCCGCTGAAAAATGGTAGTGATTTACGTGAATCAGGGTATTTAATAGCTGTCGGGTCCAGAACTGCCAGGTAAAATATTTACAATAATTTAAAGTATATTAAGTAAATAAATTATATTTAAAGTATTTAGTTAATTCGATATAAAAATTTATTCTTATAACTTGTCGCAAACGTCTACCAAATAAAAGCAAAGATGATATATTTTTTTAATTTAATTCTTTAATATTTTGCATTAATTTCAGGTTTAGAAGAAAACATAAAAATAAAATGTTATTAACATGTTTATTCATATTACTATTACTGTTGTTAAGTCTTTTTATAACAATGACTGTTTTATGTAAGTGATCTGTTTCAATTAATTTTAGAATATGCCGTAATGCATATTATTTATACTTAATTATTAAATGTAGTTAATATATTATATAGTATATTGACAACGGACCACTTTGGTCACGACACCTGGTGTTAAAAAAAAGTACTAGTTTTAGTGTGCACTTAAGTACACAAGTATGTAATATACTTGTGTATTGTACGAATCTATTAAAAAAATAATTTTATAAATTAATAAAAAATTTTTACCGAAAAATGGAAGTTATAAAATCGAATCTTCGTACTAAAAATAAAAGTAGAGTTTATTGTGCGGTGAACGGTTGTGGTAGTAAATCTCATACGAATTTAGAAGTTAGTTTTCATGCTATACCTAAACCTGGTAGCAGTTTTGTTTATGTTGAAAATTATTTCGGAAAAAAAGAAAAAGTAGATCGATGTAAAGCCTGGCAGCGTGCTTTAAAATTGAAAAATATAAATCCGCATATGAGAGTGTGTTCATTACATTTTCAAAGGAATGATTTTATTGTACCAAGTAAGTTGACAATGTTTAACCTCAAATATAAATATAAATTTAAAACTAATTGAAAAATTTGTTTTTCAGGTGTTATTACTAAAAAGATGACTTTAAAAAAAACATGTGTTCCATCGTGTAATCTACCAAGCTCTGCTAGAGAATCAAATAAAGCTAAAATAAATATAGAGGCACGACATCAGCGTCTAGTAAATCGGAGTTTAAAGAAGGATGCTGTGAAAAAACATAATGATATTAATGAGGATTCTAGTGCTAAAAATTTGGATAATTTAGTGCTTGATAAAAATGATGAGGACAACTTTACCAGTGATAATGTTATTGAAAAACCTTCTGAAAAAATATACAATGATGTTGAAGTTCAGGTGGAAACTTTATTTATAAAACCATCACTCATGGATTTTATAAAGTCAGAAGAAAATTTACGAACAGCAACAGGAATTCAATCGTATGAGCTATTGGATCTGATTGTTGAACTTGTTTATGATCATTATGGTCCAACTATGCACAAAAGTGAAATGAGCTTAAAAGAAAAAATTATTATGACCTATGTCAAATTGAAACAGAATCTTTCGTACTCATTTTTAGCTATTATTTTTAATAATTGCTCACCGAGGCACTGTCAACGAATTTTTTACAACACTTTGCAAATGCTGAGTGAGACACTAAAACCTATGATATCTTGGCCTTCAAAAGATGAAATTTCTCGAAATTTACCGAAAGTGTTCGAAGGATTTGAAGATGTTAGGGTTGTGGTAGATTGTACTGAGATTTTCATTCAAGCTCCAACTAAATTATGCTGTCAGGAAGTTGTTTATTCAAATTACAAATCGTCTCCAACGATCAAGATTATGACTGGAGTATCACCGGGAGGGACAATTACATTTATAAGTAAACCGTTTGGAGGAAGAGCTAGTGATACTGAAATTTTTTCAAACAGTGAATTAATCAATTTGCTTGAAGATAATGATGGAGTAATGTGTGATCGAGGATTCTTAATAGACGAGCTTTGTGCTCGAAAACGTTGGAAACTAATTAGACCACCGTTTTTAAGAGATAAAAAACAATTCTCAAAAAGTGAAGCAATTCTTACCTCACAAATTGCTAAAGCTCGAGTGCATGTAGAAAGATCTAATCAGCGAATCAAAACTTTTGGTATGGTTGGTGAAACAATGTCGGTGAAATTGGTACCAATTGTAGATGATATTTTTAGTGTTATTTGTGCAACTGTCAACCTCAGTTCACCAATTTTAAAGGATGATAAATTTATGCTGAATTAATAAATAAAAAAAATTGTAAATAATATACAAAAAATACTAAAATGTATAAATACAAATAAACAAAATCTTTCTTATATCATTTTAATTTTATTATTTGTTTTGTTTTACAAGTAACGTTTTACAAACATAACGTTTTACAAACGCTGATACAAACATAAATATATTGTTTATAAAAATAAATTAAACATTAGTTAAGGTTCTAATTCGTTTTGGTAATCATTTTGGTCTTTATTTTTAGAATTTAGTTTCATTGCACAAATAAAATGCAGCATTTTTTGATAATACGCTTTTTTTAAAGCTGTCAACAATTTTTCAACGAAGACACTATCAAAATTGACAGTCAGTATAAAAGCCCCTTTGTCAAATGAAGAATATATCACAAATGAGGCTTTTGTAACATTAATAACAGCCATTCCTAATTGCACTTGTCCATAATACTCATGTCTTTTTTTTAAATAAATGTTTTCACCCTCTTGGATCAAACATTTGCCAATTACCGATTGAACCACTACATGAATATTCTTAGATTTACCTTGAACAGGACATTTAATTTCTAGTAATTCTGACGGTTTTCCATCTTTAAAAATAACTCCGTCAGGAGAATAAGCAATCCAAGGATTTTGTTGGGATATAATCAATCCTGTTTCAATAATATCTTTCTTTGTAGCATTTCTAAAACATTCCCGGGCTTCTCCTTCAGTTTTTTTCCCATAGTCAGTGTACTCACTTCGAAAATTTTTCGGAGAAAAAAAGGAATCACATTTTTTCGTCCAGTCCGGATTCTTATTAGAAGTATAAGTAAACAGATGATAACAAGTTGATCCGGTAATCCGGAATCGCCTCTCTTTATGCCATTCTGAGTAATGTAATTTAGTTTGAATACAAACTTCTTCATAATTACAATACAAGTCTTTTATAGTATCTGCACAGCATTCGTGTGGATAAGAAACTTTGATATTTTTGATGTTCTCCATCAATTCACTTCGCTGTAACGTAAATATCATATGCTGCTTTTCTAAATATGTGACGTCAACATTGGTAGTATGGTTAATTACAATAGGTTCATGCCTTCCAACACTGAAAAATTATCAAAATACAATTAAAATATGAGCTTTCATTAACAAATAATAAAATTCCCGAAGTTATTTAAATTATTTTTACAGATGTTTAACAAACGCTGAATTTTTCAACCGAGCCCGAACTTTTTCAACTATTTGCTTCTTTTGATCCTTTCTGTGCTTTAGACTCTTTACTGTGCTCCATCCTGGACGCTTGCATTTTATAATACTGGTAGAAACCACTTCTTCAAATACTTCACCTTCGTTGACACCAAGATCTTCATCTTTGTCATCTCCTTGATTCGAAGAATTATTAACTGCTGGATCGTTCTTTGAATTTTCTTGGCTTTGACACTTACGTTTTGCTTTGGAGAAACAAGCATGTTGATGAATTGGAGTTGAATTATATTCTTTCACAATACGATCTTGCTTGTTCTTCCATTCACATTTTTTGTCAGTAGAGGATAAAAAGCGTAGTTGATCCCCTGCTCTAAAACAAAAACAACAAACTTTTCAACTATCATTAAACAAAAATATTTTATAAAATACAAATACTTTTTTATTGTGTTCTGACATTTGAGGTTAGAAAATAACTTACCGATAACAATATAATAAAGCAGCCACGACATGCTTACACTTTGTGCCCGCACCAGCCTTGCATGAGCATGTGACCGATAAAATTTTTCCTGATTTGGAAACCAATCCTTCAATGTCATGAGGTTTTTCCTTCACATGCGAAGTTTGTAAACATAGTGCGGTAAAACTTACAACATCACTGTTTGGATTGTCATTATTTCTACCACATTTTAACAAATGTCCAGCTTGTAGAATTCTTTCTGCGTCTTTTATATTTTTCTGAGCTGGATTTGATCCAACAAATTGAAAAAATTCATTTATAGAAAACATAAATAATTAAAATTGATGACACTAATTCAATGTAACATATGGTTATTTCTTTTGTTGCACACAATACGTAGCCATGTTTTTTTAAGCCCCGCCCACTGGTCCGTTGTCATTTTTTATACACAACGCGTTTATTCTTTTTTTTCTAATAATATTTTCATGGTGCTGGCCGGCACATGTCAATTAAAAAAAAATACTGGTCGCCATTTTGGCGCGAAATCTATCTAGTATTTTTTCACAATTTTATCTAATTATTGTCGAAACAAATTATCTGAAAAACAGACAAATTATTAGGTATAATAATCAAATTGCATTTCCACCGTTGTTATTTTGGAATAAAATGTAATTTATCTGAAAAACAGATGTAAAACAAAAGCGTCACAAAACAGCAGGAGTGTGTGAAAGCAAGGAATGTTTACGTTCAGCCGCCAATCTAGCTTTGTCAATGGATCAAAGTGTGGACCCTTGTAGTGATTTTTATCAGGTAATATTTAAATTTAATATTGTATTTGAGAATACATTTATTTTTTGGCTTTATAACTGTTAATTGATATAAGAACATGGTGTGCAAATGACAATGATTCATGCATTTTATAAAAACTCTTAGTTATAACTATTTAACATAATATTATATATAAATTAAACATCTGGTGGTCTATGTCTACGGTTTTAGTGTTTTTACCAGTTACATTTTTTATACGCTGACAGAAAAAGTTTTAATGCTTACCAGAACATTCAATTTAACTTTGGAATAACTTTATTATAAAGCACTAAGTATATTATTGAAACAAAACTTTCTTTACAGTCACGGCTAATTTACGTGACTAGCACCTATTTAAGCCTATTAAGCCTTTGACCTTTGACTTTGTGTACGTCAGTATTGTTATGTATTCTTTTCTTATAGTCAATGAACTCCCTTTGTGTAGTTTTTAAATATTTTTATAAATGTTTATGTTGGAAAATGAGCGAGACAAAAATATATGAGACCCAGGCATATGCGCAATAGCACCAAATTATAAAAGTACGACAGATACTCATAGATAAATTACTATCATGTATAAATTGCTAACGAGTTTATATTCATCCCATTATGCTTTACAATCAGCGCAAAATTATGTTTCCATTACAAAACAAATACCGTAATAGTACCGCATTTTGTTTTATTTTTACGCATTAAAATAAAAATAATAGTACCTATAGTATTATTTTATCTATGATAATACAAACATTCCAACTTCAGTACGTCTGCGGCAACTGGGCGCAAGAGCATCCTCGTCCAGACGCCTATAGATCGTATGATTGGTTCAGAGAGAAACAAATCAAGGTGTACACGCTTGTACGTGACTTTCTGCATAAGAATACTACTGACCAACCAAAGCCGGTGCAACAAGCTAAAGATGTTTACACAGCTTGTATGGATACAGGTAAATGATAAAATATCTATAATATTATGAATCCTACAACTACTATTCTTTCACGTAAATGCCACTGAAGCGATTACAATGAAATTTGGTTTGTAGGTAGGTGAAGACCAAGAATAAGACAGCCTAATTTTTATCCCGGAAATCCCACTGGAACGGGAACTATGCGGGTTTTTCATTCAATGCGCGGGTGGAAATAGAATGAGAATAAAACTACTTTATTAAAATAAATGAATGAAAAAACAAACTCAATCAAAGCTTTAAACGCTTCAAACTACGCTGTACTATACGATACACTATAAAATAGTACCTACTTATTTCTATGTTCTTTAGAGCAACAAATTAAGCAGTGAAAATAAATAAATATTTAACATACAGCCTAATATTTTTTTTCAGACAAATTAGACAAACAAGGATTAAAACCAGTCCTCAAAGTATTAGAAAATTTAGGACTACCCTCATATCCAACGTATTTAAATTTAACAGACGTAGATTATTCTGCTTTCACATTCGACTGGGTAGAGACGGTAATTAAAATAAAAACGCTGCTAGGAATGGATGTTCTAATAGGATTCGATATTATCACAGATCCTGTGAATTCATCAGTTTATAGACTTATTATGGGAACACCAGAAACTACGAATCCCTTTCCAAGGTACAATAAAGCACAATTTTAAATACTTCCTTGTTATTAAAATACTTAAAAAAGATTTAAGTGGCAATCAGATTTGCTTTTCCTTCGTTTTTTTTAAGTGAAACTTTTTTAGGCTCTTTGAGAGTAAAATTACAAGGTCGCGTCATGGCAATACCGTCACGTCATGGAAGGCTACGATTTTGGTATTTTTTAATCTGGCCAAAGAAGTTTCACTTCTGACACGTGTGCTCGGCACACACGCTTTTTTTGTCGATAAAAACAAAATTCCAATAGGCACCGCTAAACATACTACTTTTTATTCCAGTATGTACACGGAAAGGAAACATCATGGTAGTAGACATCGTTATAAAATACCAAATTTCAATAATAAATTAAAACAAGAGTTTAATAATAAAGCAGAATATGGAAATACCAAAGAAATAGATGAAGACAATGAATCAGAAATATATCAATTGTTTTACGCTCATCTTATTAAACTATTTGCTTTA
The DNA here is from genome assembly GCA_907164665.1 of Colias nastes. NCBI lineage: Eukaryota > Metazoa > Arthropoda > Insecta > Lepidoptera > Pieridae > Colias > Colias nastes. Next base: position 25,552 of record CAJQZM010029124.1, on the reverse strand, counting down.
GAGACGGATGATGGTAAAAGATCGAATTTAACTGATGTGGAGTTGGATCAGAATTCACTTTTAGCTGCTGCTGAATATTATTCTATTTACTATGATCTGACTGCGGTAATGAGACTTATATTAAACAGACTTCAATAGAATTTATTTCCACAAAATCTTCGTTAATATTACGTTTAATATTTCATCACAATTAACTTGTGAACTTCTTACACATCTGAATGTGCAGTGCCTATGACTTTTTTCATATTGTGTAATCTTTCTCCAATCAATCCTGTAATAATATAATGTAATAATATAATAATTGAATGTATAATAAAATGTAATAATGTTATAATATAATAATTCTTAAGAGATACCGGATAAAAATCATGTAATTCAATTTCATATTTCTCAATTCCAGCTAGAATCAGACAACTCAACCAACATAGATGAAGAAGAATATATAAAAATACCAAACTACAAAGTAGACTATGTGCAAAAGTATACAGATTCTGTAGTTAAAGCAAACAATAGAACAGCTATACCAATATGGAAACGATATTTAGAGGGAGTATTTAATATAAGTGAAGTGACGTTGGATTTTAAAAAGGATAAAATTTTAATTTCTGCACCAGATTTTGCGTATATGGCAGCTATGGCAGCATATACTGCTATGATGTCTCCTGTGGTCATCGAACTATATATTTGGGTTAAGGTAAATAATAATACAGCATAAACTATAACACTTTTCTATACTTCTTGCAGTCATACGAACTTTTGCCGTCATAATAAATTAATAATATTATAATTCTTGAAATAACCAACCAACAAATAACATTTTTCACACTCATTGAAAAAAAAATACACGTTGCAGAAGTCCTGGCACTTCACACAATAACAGAACTATCCGCTCTATACGAGCCTATATCGACAGAATTACAAACGGTTCATGTGATGTCATCACGCAGCATACAACGAAATCCACGTTTAGCAAACATCCCATCATATAAACTTTAACAATCATTATAAATCCGATTTAAATTTATTCTTGTGATATCAAACCAACTACATAACATTTTTCACACTCATTGAAAAAAAATACAAGTTGCAGAAGTCCTATCATTTCACACGACAACAGAACTGTCCGCTCGCCCTCTCTACGAGCGCACGTCTACAGAACTGCATACGGGTCATGTGACGTCATGTCTACAATAAAATCAATGTTTAACACAAATACAATCATGCATATCAGACAGATTATTATAGATCTATACCAATACAAATATATCCAACCATTAAATACGATTAGTTTGTTAATAAAATATCCTCATTCAATGTTTCCTACAACAAGGTAGTAGAAGTCCTAGCACTTCACACGACAACAGAACTATCTGCTCTATACGAGCGTACATCTACAGAGCTGCAAACGGGTTATGTGACGTCATCACGCAGTTTACAATGCGCTAATGTGGTTAATGACATGCTCGGTATGGCGGTGGCTTATGCTATCGCTGATCAGAACTTCTTTAATGTTACCAAGCCTAAGGTAAGAATTTGGATTAAATTGTTATGTTAGTTATTAGGTTTCGGTTATTTAAGTGGCAAAATTAATGCTAATTTCATTGTGAGTCTATTAAATTCGTATTAATTTGCTCTGTTTTCTTTGTTTTGATTTCTATTTTACAGTTATTAATGCTTTCTCAGCATTAGTTTATTGATGATTTCCTTGGAATTTTAGTTTAAACTTTATATCGATTACCATTAAATTAGATGCTTTTAAACTTTATGATGTTTTAAAAGCTTTTGTAACAAAACCTATCTGACCATCAAATAATCATCCAAAAAGTTAATTTAGTATTTAACTTTCAGATAGAATCAATGCTACACGAACTAAAGAACGCATTAGCCCATCTCATAGGAATGACTAAATGGATGGACGATGACACTAAATTAGCTACATATAGAAAAATAGTAGAAATGAAAACTTTAGTAGGTTTTCCAGACTGGTTGTTAGAAGAAGGAAGACTAGAAGATCATTATAAAGGCCTAGAAATAGATACAGGGCAACATTTAGAAAATCTCGTTAATATAGTTCAAGTTAAAACTAAAAAAGCTTTAGATAAATTTCGTAGAGGAAATAATTATACTTGGGCTACTGTTCCTACTGAAGTTAACGCATATCATACGTTTCAAGAGAATACTATAAGTGAGTTTGAAATAAATAAAAATGTTTTTGATATAATGTGGTTTAAATTTCATAAATATTAAATTTTTTTAAATGTTTTGGACGCAGCTGTACCTTTAGTTATGTTACAGCATCCTTTCTTCGATTTAGGACTGGAGTATGTTATTTCTATTATTGTTATATTTGTTAATAAAGATTTCCATGCTAATTGATTTTAATTGATTTTCTAGTTCGTTAAATTATGGATCCTTAGGCGCTGTACTTGGACATGAAATTACTCATGGATTTGATAGTTTTGGTAAGCACATTTATCGTAATAATATTTTGTTGGTTTTAAATATTTTTTTTCACATAGTAGATTAGGAAGCTATTTAAAAATTTTAAATCAAAGAAACGCAAATAATTGTGGATCCATAGAATCCATATTTAATTTCCCTTGCATTTTTTAGATTTAATTTTCATATCAGCCTTTTAAAACACAATTAAGATAATAAACCAAGTAAAATAGAAGTTTCTTTTCCACATTATGTTAGTTAATTTTTTAAATTTTCCAAAAAAAAATTCTTATTCAGGTCGACAATTCGACAAAAACGGTAATCTCATACCATGGTGGTCAAACGCCACAGTCGAAGCATACGTCAATAAAACCCAATGCTTCATCAATCAGTACTCATCATTTTATATTCCACAAATTAAAAAGCATGTGAGTAGTTTAATTAGTATTTTTGTAAGAAGTAGAAAACTAGGTAAATGTATCATTTAGAATTACAAAGATCTTAATATTACAAATACAGTATTATATCAATTTTAATACATTCATTTGAAAGACCTAAAATCTACCCAGATCCGTGTATACCAATTTTTTTTAATGATTTACAATCTTTTATAAAAATACGCTGTAAAGCAAAATAGCAACTAAGAAAATAATAATTGCAGGTAGATGGTAAAAAAACACTAGGTGAGAATATAGCAGATAACGGAGGAGTTAAAGAGGCATTTGTAGCTTTCAAGGAACATTTGAGAAAATTTGGACCAGAACTAAAATTGCCGGGTTTTGAGCATCTCTCGTCAGAACAGTTGTTCTTTTTATCCTATGGTAATGTAAGTACAAACATTGAATACAGTTTTAAAGAATTATATGTTTTGTGACATTTTCAGGGTATTTTATTCTCATTTCACTGCTCAATGCTCATGCAATATGTAGTAGTTGCATTTATATTTATAGCAAAGTCCTAAAATCATTTAATTTTTTTCGTTTGTTGTTTTAAAATTAATGACTTCTTAAAATTAATAATCCTGAAACATTACCCCCCTATTGCTCAAATATTTTAAGTCTACTTATCCTGTATACTGTTAAGTAACTTCTACACACAACAAGATTTTTTGATTCCCTGAAAAAAATGTGGTTGATATTCCACTATGACATACTCTTGAATTTCCAAGACTTTTTACTGCTTTATATTTACTACGAGTATAACATTGGTCTTTATAGACATAGACACACATTTATTTACAAACAATAACACACACAACAACACACAACAACTTTAAACTTCCTAAAGAAAGTCTTTCTGCTCGATATTACACTATTACAACATCACGTAGCCCCTTTGCTTGCTCTGACATAACAAATAGCTATTTTATAATAGTGGTATAATAATTCTTGGATTTTTAAGAGAATATGTTTACTTAATTCCAGCTATGGTGTGGTATAGCAACTCCAGAATCATTAAAATCCGACTTAGAGGATGAGCATGCTCCACAGCACTTACGCGCTCGCGGCGCTTTACAGAACTACGAGGAATTTGCTAGGGCTTTTCAGTGTCCACCCGGTTCTGTGATGAATCCAAGCAAACGATGTATTATATTCTAATTGAAATTGAATTTGAATTTAAATTAGCAAGGAAAAAAAGGGTGAAAATATTGTTTTCAAGAATGGAAAAATTTGGGGTTAGAAAATTAATACGAGCAGTTTTTTAGGGCCTTATATTATGTCCACCCGGATCTGTGATGAATCCTTGCGAACGATGTATTATAATCTAATTGGGATACTTATCGAGGGAAAATAACTGCTGGGAAATTATGATTTTCAAGTCTGGTAAGATTTTGGGTTAGAAAAATATTACGAGCAGTTTCGCCAAGCAGTACGATGCAATTTAGATTGTTTGAATACGGTTTGTTATTTTTGTTATAATGTGATTTAAAAGCGTTTAAAAAAGTTTTCAGTGTAAGTAGCTATATAAGTTTTAGGCCCGATTTTTCAATGCTTGGATAAAACTTATTCGTCGAATAATGTATAAAACTAGAGATAAACTACGATAACATGGCGCGCCCCTCCAAATTACTGTTTCAATGTGTGTAGTGACATCCTTACGAAGGAGTTTGTATGTAGTTGTACGTATTCGTCTTTACTCGTACAGTACTCGTAATATCTCACTTATTACCAGATTTGTTGGTCAACTAATCATAAGTTGCCGAGCGCCCAAGACAACGCACGTGTCGTTTTCATAGAATACGTCAGTGCAGCGCCATTACTAATAATAATGAGCGATTAGAGCGTGACTAGTCGAGCAACAAATCCGTGGATTTGTTTTTGTTTGACGGCCGTCTCATTACGCACACATGCGTTGTGAATCTTGGTGGTGCATTGTAAATACTTTCACAAATACTTTCAAACGTTTTGAATTTTGGAGGGGCGCGCCATGTTATCGTAGTTTATCTCTACCATTTTATAACATACTAGTGGTCCGCCCCGGCTTCGCCCGTGGTACATGTTTCGCAATAAAAGGTAGCCTATGTCCTTTCTCGGGTATCAAAATATCTCCATACCAAATTTCATGCAAATTGGTTCAGTAGTTTAGGCGTGATTGAGTAACAGACAGACAGACAGAGTTACTTTCGCATTTATAATATTAGTATGGATTCTAATTGCCCGTATTTGACAGTTTACGTGACATTTTAATATTATCGTTTAATACTTTATTGGACGGATAAGTTTTATCCAAGCATTGAAAAATCGGCCCTTAATCTATTATTTTATTGAAAATATTTACTCCTATACTTTTAATGACAACTTTCCTTGCTTAGAATATGTGTGCGAGAAACGATAAGGCAAAACAAATTTAATATCTCATTCACCTAGAGTTCATGAATGTATGAGACAATAATAACAATAGAATCTTAGTGTAAAATTGTAAATGCTTTTAAAATTGTATAATAAATGTTTAAATTATAGAGAGAAATAAAATACTGCATGTAAAGCTATAAATTTAATAACATAAAAAGTGCATAAGTACAGACTTTACAAAATAACTTAAGTGTACAAAGAGTTCGCAAGATGTTTTCTAAATAAAGAATTCAATAAAAATGAACAGGTGTTTCAATCCGTATATTTAATAATGCTGAATATATTCCGACATAATTTAACTTAAACTAATGGATGGAGTGGCCGATGCTGGAGATGCCGTACGAGCCGTACGAGCCCCCGTAGCCGCCGTGGCCGTAGAGACCGCCGTGGCCGTAGAGACCGCTGCCGTAGCCGATGCCGGTGGAGATGCCGGAGCCGTACGACACGCCCGACCCGTACGAGATGCCGGAGCTGATCGCGCCGCCTCTGATCACTCCACCGCCGATAACGCCGCCGCCGATAACGCCGCCGCCGATAACGCCACCGCCGATGGCGGACCCGGTGGCGATCGCGCCTGTCGCTACTGGGATGTGTCTGTCGACCACGATGGGCTGGGGCACGGCCACTGGCCTGTCAACTACTACGGGCTGGGGAACGGGCACGGGCCTGTCCACGTGAACGGGAACGGGCACGCTCACTGGCCTGTCGACGTGCACAGGATAGGGCACGGGCACTTGGCGGTCGACGTACACGGGGCGGTCGACGGCCACCTGCTTCTCGACCGTCACTGGGTATGGCACCGGCACGGATACGGGTACTTTGACTGGGTACGGGACTTTCCTCTCGTAGTACACTGGGACTTGGCGAGTAACCTCAACTGGGACTTTGTGGATGACGGGCACGGGCCTGTCGACTGGCACGGGCACGTTCACTCTGTATGGAACGGGGACGGGACGGTCGACGGGTACTTGCACGGGCACTTGGACGGGTACTTGGACGTCACGGGTGATGGTTCTTGTGATGAAGCGGGGAACTTCCTGGCGCAAGATAACTGGGTTGGGTTGAACAGAGACTGATGTTTGCACGGCGGGGGCGGGTGCGACGGCGACGGCGGGCGCGGCGGCGACGGCTACAGCTGGTCCGGCAGCGATGGCTCCACCACCGACGGCGATTCCGGGTCCTCCGACGGCGATACCACCTCCGAGACCGCCTCCGAGACCGCCTCCGAGACCGATTCCACTGCCGACAGCGATTCCACTGCCGATACCGCTACCGACGGCGATGCCGCTGCCGATTCCAATACCACTGCCGATTCTTACACCGCCGTAACCACCGCCAATACCGATTCCGTGAGACAGGACAGGACCGGATGAGATGTATCCGTGTCCCGTGGAGTAGATGCCTCTCTTCGCGGGCTTTCCAGATGGTGCATCTTTGATACCATTTTCTAATAGTTCAGATACTTTTTTCTGTTCTATTTCCTTGCTCAGTGATAGAGTACTCCCCAAGAGGAGTACCTGAAAATAGAAAAACAGTGTGTTATTATGATTTATTATTAGAGATTTAATTTATTAATTCATTAAGAACGATTAAAATGGTTTATTTTTATCAAAGCAGTGATCTCATAGCGTAAAACTGAATTTGTTATAGTTTCAATGCGCAATCAATTACACTAACTAAGTATGGTTATATTAAAATCTCATGAAAAATAAATTAAGTATTATAGATCAATGTCTACCACTAATCGTAGGTCAAGGTGAGGTCCGGGTAAAGTCTGATATTGTGCAGGTGCGGCATAATCATATATCAATCAATGCAGAGTTCTTTATAGTTTTATAAGAAACTCTACAGCAAGCCGAGCCTCGATGTATTGAAAATATGTTAATTACGTCCTTTAATATCAAACTTCTATTCTATTGTTTTCCTAGACGTATCTCTTATTTTCATAATATTATATTTTTTTCAATTGAAAATGTGAATATTTTTTATGACTGTCATTTTTGTAAAATATATAGTTTTGCATACTTTCTTTCTTCTATATACAATAGTTCACAACCATTAAGTTAACGATTACAGAGAAAACTGCTACAATGGAAAGCTTACTATAAAAAAAACTGCATAGCTTTTATAATCAAAATGCACAACATTGCATAAATAACGACACACGTGCACAATCGTTTTATATTTAATCATAAAGAATGTTACACTCACAAGAAATATTTAATACAAATATGTTATTAAATAATTGACCAGCTAAAGAAACCAAATTTCAAATATTCGCCATAATGGCCCTCATCCGTTATCTAATTGCAGAAAAACATTTCACGTACAAGAATGTTATATTACGCGGAACCCCTTTGGCCATATTTCTTAGCCCTTAAGGTCTAGAAATGTCGTTAAAGTAGTCTACCAATTTATGAAGTTGTTTCATGTACATTTGACAAACGCAAGCTCTCTTACGTAATATGTAAGCTGACTTTGACTAGTATTAAAGATTTATAGCTCACAATAAGAAATATTTTTATAAATTAAAACTTACTATTAAACTTAAAGGGCGAAGTCCTTTGTGACATAATTTAGCTAACTAATATTGGCCCCTAACCCTTGCTGAAACTCATTTTGACGTTTTTTACGATAAAAATAGGTAGTTAATAGTTTCCTTTTTATATTTCCATTTAACGTTAAGTGCCTAAATATTCAAATCTATCGATTGCATAAAATATTATCTTCTAATTCGATAAACGTTTTTAACTCTTTGGTAATCTTACGATTTGTTAACAATTATTTACTCCTAATATTTTTCTCTTATTATAGAGCAAAGCAGATATCTATTACTTGCTTGTTTACGACTTGAAAAGTTTACAAACATAACAAAAACAAGCCCTATTGAAATTGAGTAAGTAACTAGAATATGACGCCTTTAGGGCAAAAGTCCGCATAATTTTAAAACACCATCCGGCAGCTATATGCAGCTATGGGCGCGCGAAGGATATTGTGAAACTAAGGATTTTAGAGTTTATTTCATCAGTAATGCCTAGACATGTAACATAAATATGTTATTTTATTAATTATCGTATTTATTATTCTGTAATTAGAACTGTCAAAGCAAGAAATAAATTACACAGCGAATAATTCGTTACCTACGTGTTTTAGACTTAAAATTTACGGGTTTAAAATTTTGATTATTTAAATTATGATTTATTGCTTGCTGATTATTTTGTTGGTATGAATATTTCAAATTACTAATAATGACAGAAGCAATGTATTATAGAGTTAATCTACTTTACATTCTCGTATTGTTAACTGCGTTATTGTACATATTACATTACAGTAAACTTAGGAAATTAAAATTAAAATAGCAATCAAAACAGAGCATCCGACAATATAATTTTATTATTATCCATCTAAAGACTTATTTGTGACATTATTTAACAATGCTCAACTCAATATATAAATAACCGAATGTTGTTGATCAACTTTTCCAAAAAAAATTAAAAGCACCTTACTCAGAATATGTTAATTGTCTCTGCTGATCAAGTTTATCAAAAATTATTAATTTAAACTTTGCTTAGAATGTGTTATTATGACTTCGATGCTGAACTTGATCAAAAATTGATAATAAGACTTTGCTCAGACTATGTTATAATGACTCTATAGATTAACTTTACCAAATTTGTTAGTAAGACCTAATTTCTCCTCCATAAACGATGTTCCATGAAGACGTTAGTCCGTCCACCACGAATACTCACCATAAATAAATGAATAGCTGCCATTTCTTAAATGTATCCTTAATACTATCAAATCACATTTGTCGCCGTGTGCCGGCTTGTAATCAGTCTGCTGCTAGGAGTGTGCTCTCAGGCTTTATATACTTTAAGTGAGTTCATGTTTCGTGTACTGGTCCGAGCCTTAAATGTAACAGTTATTGACCTGAGTCTAGTATTAGTGACGTTCGTCTGGACTTATTTTTGTTGGTATATGTTGGTGGAATGTTTTGGGAATCATGATTGGGAGATATAGATGATAGAGCATAATTCAGAATAATAAATTGTGTTTATACTTCCTTATTTCTTTAATTACTTCAACATATTAAATTATTATTACGTATAAATGCAAGAAAAACTAAGCATAATTAAACATTTTTCATTACTTTATGCAACGTAACTATAAAGTTGAACGTATTATTCTACAGCGCTTTGGGAGCTTTTAAGTCGTGTAGAGCGAAGACCGCTACGATGGCTCTATTGTCATGAAGCGTAGCATCAATACTACGACTACGACTGATGCGATAATTTCAATATAATGAAGTTAATATAGCTTATTTTTTTTAATTTAAGTGTTAATAATGCAATATTTAAAGGATTTTGTAAACTGTTTACAAAATATTGACTTATGTACGGCACATATACACAGCTAAAAATCTGATGTTCTAAGTGGTTCTAATATGGAACATGGTAAGTACATCATAAAGATGACAAGTTTTGTATATTTGGATATTGGAGTCAATCTACAAAACCATTAGACCGATTTAGAATTTTATGTAGTTTAAAGAATTTCAATGCATCGTCTTGCCTATAATGATGAGAACTAAAGAAACCATAATGCATACTTACCTACAGCAATGGTTTATAATTCATAATATCAATTATTCACACAACGTAGGTATTGTAGTCTAGAAGCCGAGAATGCAGGTTCAATAGAAATGATCATGTGATAACAAAAAAATTCGTGTCGTAAGTAATAAGTATATTATGAGCAAATAAATAAATAATTATTTATTTTATTTATTTATTTTGGACTAGTCATATCAGAAAGAATATATTTAAGATCTTACACTTCGAACCATATATTATGATAAACGACTACATTATTAATATATATTTTATATACTTATTACCATTACAGTGCAGTTTTGTCAATAGCATATTCATCACGATACAGTGGACAATAATTATAAGAAAGAAGAACTCCATAATCGGTTCTAATTTTTTTAAGATTGGGTATTCCTCTCTACGAGATCTTCATTATCTGTCATCGTGTAGAACTTTCCTAGTGCGTGTGTGACCATGGTGTGACCCAATTCGTAACGAAACATGTTAGACTCCAGTATACTGGTTTCTGAATCTCGCAAACAGCAAATTATGCCGCTATGTATAAACGTAATAAATGGTGTGAAGATATTAAATCCATGTATTAATTTAAATTTTTAATAAATTGCGTTCCAACCTGCAAAAACATCATGTAAGATTTATATCGGTCACTATTAAGAATTCTAGTTTTAATTCCCTTGCATATGTTACTGCATTTGGCCAATACCTAACCTGACCGTAAATTTATTCAACAAATCAAGTGTAAACAGAAAAAAAGATTAAATTTTCGATTACTTTAACATAATCGGACTAATTTGGTTGGAGCTTGGCTTAAAAAGTTGTAAAGGCCAAGTAGGGCAGGTCGGATGCCGTTAATGGCAAAAACTAATAGACCGCGCCCCTGATAATCTTGCATTTATACAAATGTAGAGTCTTGAGAGCGTGACTAAGTGTTGAAGTGCATATGAGAATAGTCTTTTGATCAGCTACTAAGTTACTAAATATCTGTTTTATTGTATTGAATTGTACAACTAAAATGTACACAATTAAGGCGCAGTCAGTTCACGTGGAATTGGGACTGCACTGCGCATAAGTAGAGCTATCCACTAGTGACTAGCGTGTAGTAGTTTAGTAATACATTTAGTTATCTTGATCTAGAGCTGAGTTTATGTTATTTATTCTCGGTTTTATGGTACAGGAAATCGTAATACATTTAATAGCATTCACTGGACTTTGTATTTTTTAGCAGACCAAATTGAAACAGATAAAGGAATCAATTTTTATAACTCACTCCATCTAAATCCTATCAAGATCCGTTGCGTAATTTTAAAAATCTAAGCATTCATAGAAAATGATAATTGTCGATGTAAGTGTACATGTGAAATATCTTATATTGTCATGTAATTCGAATTGAAGTGTGAACAATAAATTAATTTTCTTTAATCCCCAAAATTCTTCCACGCCTTAGATCAAAATTTAATTAAAATGTTAGTAAAAATCGTGTAATCTTACATCAGTTCACTTTACAGATGCTTAGGTTTCTCAAGTATGCACTAGATTACGGATCAATAATTAATGTAGTTAGATAAGGATAAAACAATTTTATCAAGCTGTTTTTATATCATATAGCAGAGATTTCAGGTATGTTTATTGCTGGGTAAAATCGTGGATTGGATAATAGACTAGCTTATAGTGAACAATCATGAAGTTTTATATTCATTTATGTGTTTCTATAAGGTACAATTTAAGAGAAACACAACATAACAGTTCGTGGCTGTTTGAACTCGTAAATTCTTCTAATTCTTCTTATTACCTTAGGAATGGCATAGCAGACAATAATAATTTATTAGGTACCTATTATTTATACTTCAAAACACATTTAGAATTTAAAAGAATTAAATTTTTTAGAATTTAAAAATTTCGGACCGTGTGTAGTAAGGTAAAAAAACACAGATATATTTTAAACAGTTTATTATAAAAATCTTATAATTTACAAATAAATACTTAAAACTACAGTGAGTAATAATTTAAGTCAGTCAAAATTTATAAAATCATTATTACAAAATGTCGTACACAATGCTCTACATACACACAATCAATAGGAAATCATCAAATATAATTCAACGCAAAGATATACTACAATTTTAAATGCACTTTGATGAATAAATAATTTAAACTAGTCACCAATGCAATGGCACCAATAAACAGCATAAAATAGGAAATATTAAAATATTGTACACAGCTCACTTTCTAGAATGGACTGTTTTCGGTTTACAAATTCATATCTAATAATTTTAGTTAGAAGTTATATGGGATCTCAACAGATTCTTAAAGAAAAATAAGTTAATATTGTTCAACTAATTCTATAACTGAATTGTTATAGCTTATTCAGTCTCATTGTCATCACTGCCCTCGTCTTCTTTTGTAGTAGTTTCATTATCTGTGGCAGCTTCTGTAGTAGTATCTGTGACGTTAGTAGTGCTACTTTCTGGAACATTCTCGCAATGTTTCCCGCTCACTCCGGGAGGGCATTGACACCTGAAGAAGCCGTCACCGGACTCTAGGGACTGGCATTTCCCGCCGTTTTTACATGTGTCAGGATTGTTTTCGCAGTAATTTAGTTCTGAAAATTAAAAAAATAATAATATTACAAATGATTTTCTTGTATATAGAAGACTTTTAGTTTAAGTATGAAATAGTTATTTTACACTTTAACTCATCTTTAACTCAATTGTGTCTGTGAATGCAATTTTATTTTGAGTTGTATTTCTAATTTTCATGTCTAGTTAAATACTATGAAATAAATTTATGTGGCCATTTAAATAAATTCTCAAATGATTGAAAACGGGATAGTTATGATAATATTGAAATTACTCCATTTTCGCATCAAAATGGCGTCCAGATGTCAATTATGATCGCTCTTTATATGGTTATGTAAGTACGAAGCAACACCGCTCTCATTTGAAAGTATGTATGGGCTGGTCTAGCTGAGATCTATTTAATTTATCCATAAACGCTGCTTTACATGGTAATTAATTTCATTGATATTATTTTCATTGAAAAAGGTCTTATATGTAACTTGTTTTTTTTTAACGAATTTTACATAGAGCTAGACAATAAACGTATCTAACGAATAATTATAATAAAAAAATCAAGCTAGTTTCATTTATTGGTTTTTTACTTGACGACTATGTTTTGAAACCAGTTACCTAATACCTCAATCAATTAACGTAATTAATTATAAAAGAATGAGAGCACTAGTGCATAATTAAAGTAATAAAACGTGATTTATGTTTTAATCAAATAAGTGATTAACGATTTGTAATTTCTTCTCATCAAGTAAATATGTTTAAAGTTCCCATAAATTGAGTGTACCTAGTTGTAACTACAAAACAAAATACATATAAATATACCATGCATTATATGTTTTGTTTGAATTCGATATCTACATGTCATGTATTTCTGAAAATTACTATCCATATACAATCGCATGGCCTTGCATGAGTTGTTACGATTCATCCAAAAACTTATTGTGTTAAACACGTCGCGATACGGTACATTTTCCGAAAAGGTTTTTGAATCTAAACAGGTGAATTTTAAACAGCTTTATCTATACTACTAATATTATAAAGCTGAAGAGTTTGTTTGTTTGTTTGTTTGAACGCGCTAATCTCGGGAACTACTGGTCCGATTTGAAAAATTCTTTCGGTGTTAGATAGCTCATTTATCGAGGAAGGCTATAGGCTATATCATCACGCTACGACCAACAGGAGTGGAGCCACGGGGGTGAAACCGCGCGGAGCAGCTAGTCTTTAATATATCTCACCTTCATCGCACAGCATGCCGCCCCAGCCCTTCTTGCAGATGCACTCCCAGGGCCGGTTGCAGGTGCCGTGCACGCAGCCCGGGTAGCGGTGGCACTGCGCGCAGTTGGCGCCCGTCCAGCCGACCTTGCAGCGGCACTCGCCTGGCCGTCTGCAGTAGCCGCGCTCCCCGTGGCAGCCGGGTGCGCAGATTGCTGGAAATTATGTTTATTTTAGGACAAGAAAAAAGAGATATGGAATACCTGTGGTATAGTAGGAAATAAACAATATAGAAATAATATATATAAGTGTTATACATATAAGTGTGTTGGTAAGGAAACAAAGAAAAAAGAATCGCGATAACTTAGAAAACTTTCTGCTAGATTAGGTAGTTAATTAAAAATACCTTTAAGGTATTTTTTTTTAAATTTTTAACTAAACACAAGCATTAAGCATGTCATAGCTGCTGAAAGTTTTCCTTATAATATTAGCTTGGCAGTATAACGCAATTCAGGCACGATAATGTCTTTAGAATTTAAATAAAATATTTATGAATAGAATCGATTATTAAACATTTATTCTTTATTTACAAAAAAACAATGCAGTTAACCAACAGGCTAAGTAAACCAGCAGAAAGATATTCTATTACAAAATTTACAAAATTTGTAGGTATAAATTTGACAAAGAGTACTCACGCGTCTGACACAACAATCCAGTATACCCTGGCAGGCATTTACACTCTAGCGGCTTGTCACAATACCCATGCTGGCAGCCCGGCAGCGGCTGGCAGGCGCGGCACGTGGGGCCGGCCCAGCCGAGACGGCAGCGGCACTCGCCGGGGGACTCGCAGAACCCGCGCGTGGCGTGGCAGTCGGAGCGGCACATTGCTGGATATAAGAATTATTATAGTTTGTTGTACATGTAGTAATTCTACATGGAATGTCATATTTTTCTAAAATAATGTTTTCAGGATGAAATAAGTGTCATAAAGGATAGAATAAGCAAACTTTATAACATTCGTTAAAATCTTTAATTTCTTTGTATAATATTCGCGTAAAATGAAACACAAGAAAATACAGGATAGAAATGGAGTTATTGTGCTTCGCAGATGGTTATCATTAGAATTTGTCAATTCAGCAATCACAATAAAAAAAACAATCGCAAAAAAGAATTTGCAATGCTAATCTTTCTGATCATAGAGCTTCTTAACATAATTTATGTATTATGTCACTTAAACCTATATACTTAGAATTGAATCAACTTACGTTCAGAGCAGAAGATTCCATCCCAACCTTCTCTGCATATGCACTCAAAGGACACATTGCAGTACCCGTGCTGACAGCCAGGTAACGGTATGCATTTGTTGCACCTCTCTCCATAGAAACCTAGCTTGCAGCGACATTCTCCCGGCCGCTTGCAGTATCCTGTAATAATGCTTATATTAATATGGAACACGGAATTTTTCAGTAAATAAAATAAATCATGCTGATTTTCAGAACAATTACAACAGGTTTCATGCTATCTACATCGACACTTTCTCTTCTTAGAACAATGACTTAATTTTTTTTCGTATGCTTGTAACAGGGAAACTCGAGAACTTAACTGATTTTGATCATTCTTCCGTCAGTAGAAAGCTACACTTTATTACATTATCTTTAAAATATATTACCGGACTGAGCCAATTTAGTAGTTTGATTTCTTCAGATTGTTTTTTCTTTCAATTCATTTACAGAAGATTACACTATCAATTATTATCATCATAACACAATTAAATACAAATACACTTGCCTTGCAACGGATCGCAGCCCTTCCTACAAATGGGCACATCACACAGATCCCCTTGCCACCCAGGCAGGCACTTCGGCTCCCCCTTATCATCACACACGTAGTGGCTGTGCTCGCTCTGCACGGCTGGCAGCTCGCAGGCCTGAACACTCTTCTCGTATAGAGCCACAGTGGACGGCTACAGTACATTGTGCGTTAACAGCGTGCAAAACAGTTTGGTTAGGAACATAGTACGTGTATGATGCAGAATTGTTTTGTGCAAGATGAAAGTTATAGATGTAGTAGACAGTATACCATTCTGAGGTGAACTTTACCTTTGTTCCATACATGGAAGTTCAATTGATTAGTTTAGTTACATTCTGTATAACAATGATATGGCAAAATAGTGTGCGCATGCAACATGACATAGAAAAACAAGACATGGTTTAGCACAATGGTTGATGTTTGAAACAGTAGTTGGGTATATTTCAGGTGAAGTAACTGATAATAAAGTGGTTTTAATAACAAATGTAAATAGATAAACTAATTTGTTTAACGACCTAATTTTTAGTGAACTATATTATATTGTGTATATTGTGTAGTATAATTCAGGTCCAGTGCGTTTAGAAAAGTTACCTTCTATTCAACATTGAGATATCATTGAAATGCATGCATGATATTTATATTGAGAGTAATATACGTTGCAACTTGCAGTACAATTTACTTAACAAGAAGGAAACATACACAACAACATACAAAAACTGAGACTTTCAAGCTTCGATAAGTGAGAAACATGCTTACATGTAGGTAGTTACTGATACAAACAAAAAAACACACAGGTGGGTAATTAGATCAACAGTCCAATGAATTCATGTGATTAAATCGATTATATATTAATGACATGCAAACGCAAACAGTTGCGAAATACTATCCTAGATCTCCATATATCGAACGAAATTTTAGCTGAGAAAATACGTGTTTGGTTATAGAAAAACTCCATTAAAGATTCTCTTATATATTTCCTTATTTGTGGGAATTCTAGATCGTGTAAACTGGATTAAATTATTTATTTTAAGTGTGGAGATTATAGTTATTGGCACAGATTATTTTAAAGAAAGAAATATAATTTAATTACTTTACATATTGTAGGATATATTTCCATAAGTACTATGTAAGTACATATTTTTATAGCCAGGCTTTCTTTTACTTCATTATGTTTTGCCCGGTTGCCGAACTGATTAAGACATACCTATGATTGTTTTAATTGTGAAGTCAGTTAAATTGAATAGAACTATTTGCCAGTATGGTTAGTAACACTACGTATCAATTAAAGTACAAAATACGTATCACTTACTGAGTAATTATATCTGACATGTATCATAAAAATGTATAACTGCAGTTATGAAAAACTTGTATCATTAGTTTTCGAAACATTAATTACCTAGGTCCAATCTTAACAAACACGCTTGCAAACAAAACAAGAGTCGTGACTAAAATCATTGTAGAGATTTAAAAGAAGAGAACATTTATCATGAATGCTATTCAAACATTACAAAGACGTATTCTTATTCATTTAAAAATGAATATACTCCTTTCAATTTTCATCCTATCAGGACGTTGAGTCACTACTTTCTAATATCTTGAGAAAGCGCGAGAAAGTATGTCGGAGCAAGGAGAAAATAACGCAAACATTCGACGATCAAAATGTGCTAAGGTGACAAAATGCATGTTAATTTGCATATGATTTGTGGTTATACGTATAGGAAATGCAACGAAATTATTGTGTTGGACTTGCGAAACACGAAATACCTAACTATGTGTTTTATATAGCAAGTTCTTTTTATTTAATTTTTGGGTAGGATCTGTAGCTATTCAAATATTTTTAAAAACATCACATTTCTTTCGATTCAGAAATATGAAAACGCTACATTATAAGATATTGATAGTATTATGACTTATGAGTATCTCTATTTACTATGCAAAAACTTAATTAATATTCCCCTCACAAATACCCACATTAAGATCACAACTTCACAGCAATAATTTTCATGAAAATATAGAGTTTTTTTTATTCTTCATGTTTAGTGTTTATAATCTTCTTAATACATGGGTTATTATTTCAGGTAACTTTTAAGTAAGCAGTTTCTATACCTATAGGTATCTAGTAACTAATCAACAAAAAATATATTTTGAATTAAAATTTATAACAGTTTATTGACTATTCGCTTGAGTAATATTCCTGATAACTTAAGTTTCCACAACATCAAAATAAAGATTATATTTTTTAAACGTTCTTATTTTGGTATTGTTATCAAACAAACAGTTTTACTTTCGATTGTTGTACGTGTATCAGAATCGAAAGTTATCCTTAATCCATTTTTGGGCTGATGCACCTGATCAGAATTTATTATAACAATTGTTTTATATAATGTATGATATCACAATACCATACATTCGATCGATAAGGTATACGAAATATTGAATATTTTATTATACAATCGGTAAAATAAACATACCTACTAAGTAACCAAATTCTACCATTTTATATCAAAATCTACACAATAATGTAGAATCTGTGTTAATTTGAAAAATGTGTATTATGTAAAAATACGGAATATGTGAATAAAAATCTCTATTATACCTAATCATTGAGATTATAATGAAATAATTGAAAATTTTGCTGAAATTTTAAAAACTTAACTAGAGCAATTCTTATGACCTATAATAATTATAATTTATATCGACCACTTAACTGTTGGAAAGCCGTTTCTCCAGAGAGGAGCCGGATTGAGGAAAACGGTGTATTTAATTATTAGTTACTAACTGTGCCCCGCGGTTTTACCCGCATTGCTCCACTCTTATTGGTTTTAGCTTGATGATAGCGTGATATATAGCCATACCTAGCATACCTCGATAAATGGGTTATCTAAGAGAATATTTTTTCAAATCGAACCCATAGTTCCTAAGTGTTCCTTAGTTCCTTATTAGTGCGATTAACTAAAAAGCTTAAACTCTAAAGCTCTATAATATTACTATACATTACTTAGTATTTACTAAATAAACAGTAACAGTTAATTCTTTGAAGTCTACACGTTTCTTGGTCCTTGGAAAGTAACTAATTTATGTTGGGACATCAGTAAAAAACTGAAAATGTTTCACCATACACGTATTTCCTTTCAAATTGAATTCATTTACATATTATCTACAAGATTTTAAATATAACACCGGAAAACTACTAACACGGATAACGCGAATTAAATTTGATTTCCTTTCCATGAAATAAGAAAATTGCAGCTTATTTAAAAGTGCAAAGTATGTGCTATGCAATTATTTCTTATAAATTATAACATATTTTTATACAAAAAATTAGAGCATTTAATCTTATAAAATCTTTATATGTTGCTCGTATTTTCAACATCTACTTATTTTAAAATTTAATATAAATTGCAAGTTCTTCCAAACATAGTTATTCCTACTTATAATTATTTTGGTTTGTTGATTAATTATTAACATAATATTAAAAGTATTGAAACTCACCTGTTTCTTCCATTTCGGCAAAACGTATTTAGCCGGTACCACAATCGGTGTAATACACGATATTATCACAAATATAATAATATACTTCATTATTGCTCCATAAAGGACTCCACGATGCAAATTCTTAGCGCCTTTTGAAAAATGAATGCAAATTTTGCATATACTTTCAAACGGTTATCAACACGACTGCTCGCTACCCGGTACTGTTATGCTGTGTTATTGAACTTGACTGAGAGAAACTACTTTCGCCGAGACTTTTACATGGCTATAAAGAGAGCTGTTTTGGGGACGAGTGGTCAATAAAAATAAAAGCAATAAAACGCCGTGTATGGAATGGTGTAAAGATATTATTGATTTTGCAACATGTAAGTAATTAATATCATAAATGTGTTATATTGGTAGGTATTTACCGTGGAAGATGTTGATGTGAAAAGAAATGTAATTATGTACCTAACTATAATGCTTATGAAAACTTATCCCTGAAAAAAAACTATCTATATATATCACTAGGATTGGTTCAAAATTGCAAAACGAAAAATACTGAAATTCTAAATTAGAAAGAAATGCGAACCGTAAACTCAGATACCTTAAAATAATATTGCATGATAACCGACCATTATTTTTAACACTAAATAAAATATTGAAATAAATAATAAATAATTACGTTAAGTTTATTCTTTGCGTGATCATACAAACCGAATTTCCGAAATATGCAAGATTTATTAATATATAATACATAATAATCATTTATTGTACTCAGGTACAATAACCATTAACATTTAAATTACTTGAATATAAAAGATGAATTGATACAGTACAAAATATAAAACCTGTATCGAACATAATTTCATAATACTTAGATAGTCTATACTATGCTTTAAGACTGAGCTATAATTTAATCCAATAAGAAAATAAATAATATCACATTAAAACAGAATCTCAAACTACACAAAATAAAACTAAACGCGTTTCTCGAGGCCCCAACGTCACCACAGATTAATATCTCGAAAAGCGAATGCAACTTGACACAGTTTCCGTGATTTCTTTAAACCGATCGCGATGTAAAAACATTTTAACACAATGTAGATGCCCTCCTTTCTTAATTAGCCTATTTATAGCCTTCTTTTAACTGTCGCTGACTGTTTAAATGCTTTTGTATATAAGCTCTTTGAAGATGTAAAGACGATGTTTGTGTTAACTGCTAATGAAATAATAGAAAACTACTTTAATATCGTAGTTTTTGATTTAAGTAGTTTAGGTATTCGTCATAGTAAGTCATCGGCTATATCCACATTTGTTATATTTTTAAAAATAATAAGAAGCTAAACAGTATACATTTGCCAATTAAAAATCGCCAATTAAATGAGCCAAAACTATTTCACCTTAAATAGCAATATATGACTTTATATCCGCGTCCGTACCTTGCTATATTGAAATTCTTAATCGTATGAATTATTAAAATTGCATACTTTTTACTTAAAAACTTGTTAGTTACCTACTGTAAAAGCGCTCAATTACGATTAAACGGCAGGTAAATACCAATTTTGGTGAATGTATTTGAGTATAAATTAGTTTTTGTTCCTATCACTTACCTAAGCATTTACGAATTATTTGATTCTGTATGTTATCAATTTCATGTTTATTTTCGATACTAGTTTAATTAAAATTTATGATACTCCTTTTCTCGTTTAAGATTTCTACATGAAATGAAAAATTTACAGGAATAAATAGGTCAATAAGAATAGTGTAGTTTTCTACTTTTACTTTTTCATTATAGCTGATAATTCGTTTTCTTGATCTTTAAATCTGTGAGTAAAATAACATAGATTAAACAAGGCTTCTCAGAGAGCTTTAAAGTGGTCACATTGCAAAATAATTAGGTACTGGATCCTTTAGTTCGGTCAGTCTGTTGCTGTATGACCACTTAGTAATATTTTAGCTCAGCAGAACTATGTTTTTACAGACCTTTAAATCAGTCCCTTGATTAGGCAACAGTAGTAGATCCGAGGTATTTTCCTCGATATATTTTCAATATAAATAGGAAATAAAACACAGAATACCTTAAAATACTTATATATTACTTTCATTTTATATACATTAATACAATATAAAGCTATATACACACAGTTTAGGTCCATATTCGACAGTTATTAAACTTCGTAACATTAACGTTCAGTAAAAATGTCTACATCACTGCTATAAGGCTGAGGTTATACGATTAATTCGACGCAAGACTGGGTTATTTACTATAAATTATTATTACAATTAATATCATAACAGAAAGAACACAAAAATAACAATTACCCTTTAAATATTACATGAATGATTTAAATGGACGTGATTATTTAATAATGATACAAAAAAATTAGCACATAAAACATAATACAAGTGGTATTATTATCATGCAAAAGTATCCATAATTGAAAAAAAAACAATAAGAAGTTTCAAGAAATTGATTTTTCCTCGACTTATAGCATATTAATTCCATTCATAAAAACTTATGAACGTATGACAGAAATGTTATATAAAAAATGATCGCAATAAAAATGCCTTGGTACGCTCTTATGCTCCCATTTGAACTATCTTTTTAAGAAATTACGTTAAGCGAAACAAATAATCTATTTCGCTCTATTAAATGATTTTTTTAAACAACTAAAAAAGAACAGATATACATATTATATCGCGCTTGCACTTAAAATATACGGAACTAAACGTTATTCACAGATCCTTTTTATTAAATTTAAAAATATTCCGCAGATTTAAAATCATATCAATAAAAATACCAATTAAAAAGTCGGTAATTTTTATTTAATTTATAACAACTTACCAACCGAAAAAAATATTGAGTATAGGCCCATGCATTTTTTTCTATGTTTGAGTTTTTGTTTTTACCCAGTCCCACTAAAAGTTATATTCGACTATACGAGATTATTTCCATACAATAATAAATAAAAATTATCGCTAATAAATACGTGCATTATTAAAATACCCTCATACAATGTTTATCTCACTTGCACGATTTCATCTCTTTCTAACATATTTTTTAAATGAAGAAAATACGTTATTAACGTATAATAAGCAACTAGAATCACAATCAAGTTCAAAAACTGTCAGATACAAAACTCTGCCTTTGCCTGTATTCGGCAGAGTTTCCTGATTCATTGATTTAATAGACTTTGAACATTACTGTCAAGAAATAAGATGTTTATTTCAATATTTTATACAATGTCAGTCGGACACTTCTTGACTACCTCTTAAAAGGCGTTTGTAAGTCTAGTTTATAGTTCGTTAAAGAAGACGTAAATACATTGCAGAGTAATGTTGGATTCTATTGAAAGATTATATAAGATTAACGGCCGGTTACACAATTTCTGATTAGGCTTCTGTTTAACTCATCTGTCAGATAAAATAACCAACAGTTTATAAAATTGTATGACAAAATGTATCAAAAGCTTTCTGTTATTCTCTGTTTAGATTATCTATCTATCTGACCGACTAAACGGAAGCTAAACAAACACATCTAGAAATGGTAAAAATGTCAATAATTACAAAAACAATCATTTTTAAAACATGATTAAACAATTCATATTTCAATTATTTTTTTATTACATAAATAATAAAAAATATGAACAAATATTCTGCTATCGCTTACTTAAGGCGACGCATTAATTCCTAAAAATCTCAAAATGCAGATCATTGAGCTCAAATACGCTTTAAAACACGATTTTTTTACGTTATATATATTTTGCGACTTGGTAAATTATTGTTATTCTAGAAATTAAGATATACTACTAAATTAGGAAGCTATACAAAAAAATGCTATCATTTGTTAGTTTGATAAAATAATAAAGTTAATAAACGTCCCTAGGAAATAAATAGATATTTGCTCTCTTTCTATTGAAAGAGGTTTACAAAACATGAGTTTCTTTAAGATTCTAATCAGATTTGGAAATTTAAATATGGAATTCTACATTTTGACTATGGAATGTAGTTCAAAATTGGAACGGGTGAGATTCGATTCTTTGAATTGAGAAACGATCTTATAATTAAACTAAAATACGTGCACCGAATGACGACTTCGCCTTAAATAATTATTTGTGATTTATACACTACAAAATATGTAAATGTGAAATAATACAAATACCCTCACACAACTACATTTGCCACTACATTAACGTATCACACTCAAATTCATTATTTAATTTGCATTATGTATTATTTATGAAAGAAAAAATAACTGTAATATTCAATTACTGATTTTTAAAACATTAAACATTAAGTTTTTGTATGTTTTTTTAGAAAATATACACAATGCAAATCCAAGCTAACATTTTTAAATTATATAGGTATACAATATAAACTAAATTAAACATGATTCAAAAAACATTAGCTACATAATGAATATGTGAAAATCCTCTAAAATACATAATAATAACATAATACATAATAATATAACATTAATTTAAACCTACATAAGGCAATAACGACTTATTGGTCTTAAAGCAATGAATACGTCATATGACATAAAGAGAAAAAAGATTGTGTGTGAATGAAATAGCAATAGTTTTGCCAATTGATCTAAAAGATCGTTTTTGTTATAAAAAAAAATACGTATTGCTATATAAAAAGGTAATGGAGACTATATTTTGCAAATTAACTAAACTACATCGAAATCATTAAAGCCGTTTATAAACCAATTAAAAAGTGCATTTTCCAGAGTTGAGGATGTTAAATGGAAAAGTTAGAATTGATTAACTACCTAAAGCTATATAAAATAACTAAATTATTGTAAAATACAATATTTGTATGTTTGTTTATTTACTTTATTGCAATCATATAGATCATTCGTAATTCGTAATGAACAGAAAGTAGCTGCAATTATGTTCAAAGTGAATGTGCTTGATGTAAAAATTGTATTAGAACCTAAAAGAAGTTACAAATGATCGTAACGATAAATTATCGTTAGATTTGTCGTTTAAGAACATACTTTTTGTGATAGAAAACAATGATATTACAAGTAAAATGTTTAGATAGATTATTAGCACTCCATGAGTGATAAATCAAAATGTGACTGATAAGCCACATTTTCCTTCAATTGTCTCTTTTTCGCTTACAATAGTTGAATCATGCCATCTCACTTTGACGTCACAGTCGTGTATGCGTTAGTGTGCCGTGTTTGAAGTACGAATGTAGTGTTGGTTACCTATCTACACCTTTTTACATATAATAAAATATATATTTTACATATATAAAAATAGTGTTTATGAGTTATCAAAAAAAGGCTAATATATTTCAAATGTGATACTTTCTGAAGGTAAAGCGTGTGTCTGGCAACATGGACTACATACACCTATAAATCACATACATAGTATTATCGTCACGTAGTAAAAAAATTACAATTTCATTAAATGCTTTTTACAAACACATGAACAAAAATTACTTATTTTATTTGCAGCAATTACAGCTAAGTCTTATCCGAATAAATTCAATATTTAATAATATTAACAACAAGTTGGGTTTAATCGGCTACATGTACAGTCGGCGACAAAATACTTTACTATTATTTATGTTTATAAAATTGTACATTTGTTGGTTAAAACTTATTTTATACCAAAATGATGTGCGTATACAAATTACTGTTAATTTCAAGCCATTTAAAATTTATATATCCTTTTAAAATGCTTTTAAAATGTTTTCCAATACAATTAAAACTTATCATTTAAATACGATTCCTGGATACAAAAGTATATTATTTTCTTTGATTATTACAGAATAAACATTGATACAAACATGATACAATTTAAAATACCACCAAGCAAGTACAGATTATACAAATAAATTAATAATCTCACTGCATATTATCATTTCATAATAAATACATTATTTAATTAAATGCACTTTTATCGCCGACTGTACTAACGAACATCTCCCTATAAGTCGTTCCGTCGTTCTTTGTCTACCTGCTTGTACTCTGGGAACGGGTAGAGCACTAAATGATCAGCTGTTTTGTACCATGGGATTAGGCCGTTCTGGAATAGATAATATTTATTTTAATACACGGAAAATGTATATTTAATATGTAATACTAACAATAGTTAAGAATTAAGAAGGAAAGTTTTTTACATTGTCGTAATTCGTAAACACAGAATATATCTTTACACATTTATCCACACTTTTATTTCGATTTACGATCAGAAAATCAAAATATTTCGGTATTTTTAATCAAAAGTTCTGTTCATATTCGTATGTGGTACTAGCCCGGTCAATTTAAACCAAAAAATGAGGGTACTACTACATAAAGTCCCAACAGGCTGAATTTCTGTGAAGTTGTTGAAAACATAATTATAAACAATGTCTAAAAGTTCCCCATCATTCCCCTGTAAGCTAAAAATTTTATTCACGGTCAAAGGTCAAAAAAATGAGTTTTTCGCGATTTTCAGCAAAACGGTAAGTTTTATCATAAAGTACCTCAGGCAAAGATTGTAGATCATAAAATTATCTATAACAAATGTATCAATACTTTTTTTTCTTACGAGCCACCGTTTCTGAGATATAACGATTCAAAAAG
>CAJQZM010029123.1:0-51474 GCA_907164665.1 Colias nastes | reverse complement strand
ATTATAATCGGTTAAGTGGTTTAGGAGTCCATTGAGGACAAACATTGCGACACGAGATTTATATATATTAAGATAGAAGAATGTATAACCTCAAAAAGTTATGCGAAGTTATTGCGACAAAACGAAAGATAGAACGATTTTTGTCATGTTTATTTAAAAAAACAATTTTTGTAAACTAAAATCAATCAAATAAATTCTGCAATATTAACTTAAAACACACATACATAAACAAATATTGTATAAATTTTTAAAACACCACGATACGTACTATGGGACTGCTTCCATATCATTTTTATTCACAACACGTATATAATGCAAAAATAAAGAAAAATATATTTATTTATACGCAACAAAACCTTTGTCCAGAATAAATCGCAACCCGCAACAGCCGCAAGAAAATATTATGAAATACAGTATTAACACAACACGATAACACGAAACGACGTCATTGAAGAATATATAAATAATTCTCGTACTACCTACATCAATGTGTTATAAAAATCTACCTGTAAAAAAAAATATTTATTTTTTTTATAAGAAGATATTTATTTGCACAAAATTAAAAAAAAAAATGTTAAATTGTTATGACAAGTGATGAACGTACTAAAATTTATCAATTTTTATGGATAAAAAATAAGATATATTACTGGAATAACATATTTAGCCTTACGAAACCTCAAAGTTCTACCAACTCCCGTGGTCCCGTCATTAATTCAGCTGGAAGGAAAACAGTGGGATTTTGGTCGATCGGTAGAAATCCGACATAACCCACGGCCCTTTCCCGTGGGCCGAAATCAAACTAAAGATACAGCCGAAAACGTTGAAAATTTTCACTAATTTCGACATTCAGAAGGGAATCAAAACCTACAATGTACTTCCCGTAAACACAGAGTCTTGAAATTTGGTCAAAAGCAATGTCTTATAGCACAGATAAAGGAAAAATAGCTAAACCATACATTCTAGAGTTACAACATAATAAAAAGTAGGTTTGTTCGGAGCCCTTGGTGCGTGAGTCCGACGCGGACGCGCACTTGGCCGGTTTTATTTCGTTTCGTTAAAATCTCAAACAAACATGATAAAAAGTTCGAATAACCGTGTTAAATAAATATTTCATTTTACTAGTCGGCCAAAAGGAGATACATTTTTATGTCCTAACCTCCACAAAAATATGTTAATTCATAACACTCGTAGCTGCCAACTTAGCGGAGCGTCAGTGTCGCTGGTAGCGAGGGCAGACATCTTGAACGTCACTTTTGGACAAGACGTTGCTCGCGCACCACGCTGGTGACGAATCACTTATTATCTTGGAGATCACATAAGTTAATGAGTTCTGTTGAAGGCTCTCAGCCCATCCTGGTCCTTCATATATGTATTATAAATTATAAGTGACGCACCTTTCCCGTCGTGCGCGGCGTGCGGCGCGTGCTTCGTGCGCGTCCGCTCGACGACGTTCTCGCGCGAGCCGCTCCAGTACCGCTCCGACGTGCTGTTCGCGCGCTTGCTCGACTTCTCCGACTCCCGCCGCCGCGACCGCGAGCTCGATCTCTTGTCGCGATCTAAGGATAACAAGGCTTTTAGAAAAATATATCTATTCTGAGGAGTTACTATTTCTTTTTGTTTGATAATAATTTATTTTCCTCAAAAACTTACAACAACCTAGCATATCATAATATGTATAAATTGAAGAGCGCTGGTGTCTGCAATAGGCAGCGATCTGCATTACAGTCAAACTGCCTAAAGTTTGCCAAGTAGCATTATTAAAAACATGGAATACGTCGTTTAGAGGAACATACTATTACGTAGAAGTATTTCCAGTGTGACACCGCCTCCTTGGTACACGCTTAAGCGTAGAACCGAGGGAACCAATCATATCGCTATCGTTTGAAGCGATACTATTGGTTCTTTACAAACACATCCCTCGCTACGCATCCTCGCACATCTCTGGAAAAGCACCCTAATACCACCACTCTTCCAAACTGGAATTACTCCTGCTTACGTCATGTTAGATCACCTTTTACAATTAGCCTGTCTGTTTGGACTGAAAACGACCCAAACGTTTATTTCTTCACATTCTATATTCGATTCGAAAAGGCTATGTCTGTGATGATATCATTAAACTCTGTCTGGGTCGTAGTGCCTATAAATAAAGGTGTAGGTTCTCACTCGATTCCAAGAAAAGCTCAGACTCGGGCTGAAGTACCTTGTTTATATTGAAGTATAATGCTTTTCTATTTAGATAATTTTATTTATAAGAAGTCGATACCGAATTCTGTTCGAGTATTAATAAATAAACTTTGTTACAATCTGTTGATAGTTTATGGTTTCATTGTAAAACCTATCCTAGTCAATTTACCAAAAATTTACTAATCTATACTAATATTATAAAGCTGAAGAGTTTGTTTCGTTTGTTTGAACGCGCTTATCTCGGGAACTACTGGTCCGATTTGAAAAATTATTTCGGTGTTAGATAGCCCATTTATCGAGGAAGGTTATAGGCTATATATTATCACGCTACGACCAACAAGGGTGGAGCCACGGGGGTGAAACCGCGCGGAGCAGCTAGTTAATAATAATTAATTTTATAAAAATCCCTTATCGAAAGATGCATCGTTGTGTTATGTAAAACCATTAACGAAGAAGAGTGCCTTCAAACAAGACGGCTTATTGAAGGCAGCGACTGATTCTTCTATAAAGTAAATCCATATTTAACAATGTTAAATTCAACAAAATCGTACGGTGAACCGATAGGAGCGGAAGATCGAATAATTTCACGCCTGTTGGCATTTCTTTCGATCGATTGCGCTAAGACTTATTTATTCTAATGAAATAAATACTAGACTTAGTTCTCGTGCTTATGCCAAATCAATAAACCAACCAACCATTTCGTATTTCCCGTCCGCCTAAGGAACTTATCTATTTTTTATATCTAAATACATTCACTGAGTCATCATATCGAGTCTATAAGCAACTGATGAATATTACAATACAGGGCAAATCAATACAATGTTGATATTAAGGATCGATCAAATTTCTAAGAATCTAACAACCCTTCCTGGCGATTAAATATTAACGCAAAATGTTTTGAGCCATCAAGGCGCCTGGTTTAATTTTCAGTTATGGCTGTCGAATGACGCGCCTCTTTCGATTTATTACAAATTTATGAAAATTAGCTTAGATCTTAGGCTTTAATATAAAAAAATAAACGGAATCTATTAAGGATCGAAGTTAGTAACTTGTAGGATTTTCCCACAACGACAATGTTAGCACTTACTACATAAGAGGAAATTTCTAGAAGCAGAATTTAATTTCCTCTATAAACAATTTATTTTAGTATAACTGTAAACATACAAATAACAACTAAAAGCTTATCGTTACAAGTAATCTAGAATCAATATTATAGTAATACTAATAGAATTTCTAAAGACATACGTTCGGATTTACCCATTCTTAAAAACAAGGTTTACTCTACAATACTATCAAACAACGATCGAATACCGAAAAAACAGATAAAAACACAATACACAATTCAGGATAACAAATACCTCATTTCATAATTACATATTATTCCAACGTAACTAATTATACACCGCGGTTTAGAAAATAAAAAAAAAATATTCTCTGAAACTACCAACAATTTAAATTTTATCACTATTAATAAAATACTATTTTATCGAAAAATTAATTTAACAAAAAAGCCACGAGTGGTGGCAGAGAAATGTATATTTTTCAAAAGTACCAACCTGCCATGTCAGGAGCTGGCATAACATTAAAGAAATGGCCATTAAAATTGAGTATTGCCAATAATAGACACAATTTAACGAGATACCCGCGTGGGAAGTTCCAGGAGAGCGTACATCCGCCATCCGAGTGAGGAATCGACAACTTATTTCCAATGTTCATGTTTTCACAATACGTGTGCCAATTAGGCGAGATAACAGATATTATAAGTGTCATTATAGGCTGAGTTCAAAGGAAATCGCGTGTGGAAAAGCCCACATTCAAGCATTATTCGAGCAATATATAATCAAATAAATGCCCTTGAGAAGTACAATGAAGTAGATATTTTCACAAAAGAAAAATATTTAAGAAAAACAAGTTATTAAAAGTAACGTTACAACAGACTTATTTTGTTTTGACCAACCATTTTTCAACTCGTCGCTCTTCACCATTCTAGCTGAATTTTGAAAAACAATTCCAAACCAACAAAGATTTTGAGGTTTTATTACATACTAGCGACCCGCCCCGGCTTCGCACGGGTGCAATGCTGATACTAAATAGACTACAGAAAAACTGTGAACGTTGTATATAAAAACATAGCGGCCCGCTCCGGCTTCACACGGGTATAAAATATATAGCCGGCCGGCCGGTACCGCCGCAAACGCTACGTCCCGCAATTTTTAAATCTGTAATATCTTCGAAAATATTCACTTAAATCATACGGTGTAAAGGGCCATATAGATCTATATTAAATGAACAATGTATTCAAGGTATTTAATTGGTTAAGGATTAATGCTGTATTGGTTAAAATCGCTTCGAAAATTAGCCATTATTTGTCGTAAAAAGTAAATGACAAAAAAAAGTTATTGTGGGTTATCCATAAGAGATAGACATATACCATCGCGGACTTTTCTGTAGACCTTTTCAATGTGTATAATACTTAGTACATTATTTTGATAAAACTCGTAGGGTTCAGCCTGCGTTTGCAATGTAAGCGGAAAAAATGTAATTTTTTACGACATCACATTAGAAACCTTAAAAATAACAGTACTTCTCCACTATTTAATGGATGTTATTATACATATAAACCTTCCTCTTGAATCACTCTATCTATTAAAAAAAACCGCATCAAAATCCGTTGCGTAGTTTCAAAGATTGAAGCGTACAAAGGGACATAGGGACATAGGGACATAGGGACAGAGAAAGCGACTTTGTTTTATACTATGTAGTGACGATCGAGGTCCTTTTAACCCACTCCGATGTTCAGTTCATTACTGCCTTTATTTATGCCCGGGATTTCTCATATATACTAGGCATTTTGCGGAGGAAGGAATCAAACGATGCAGTAAACAAATTACGTCCAATCGAAGGCATTCAATTCTAACTTTAGTATCTCAAGTAGGGATGCAACAGTACAATGGTGTTGAACAATACGATATCGATAATTCAGCGTCCAATAGTTGCACTAAATAGTTAGTAACTTGTAGAATTGAAGTTCTGTATCGTGTTCTCGTCAACTATTGAGTGAGAAACTCAAGAGATGAGTTTGAGATTAACTCGAGCGTCGTGGGAACTTATTGGATTTCCTAGATAAGATGACAGGAAATGGAATGGCAGGAATGAATGGTTCCATAATGTTTACCTCTTCGTGGTACGGAAAGCGATTGCTTGTGTTTTGAATCTCTATAGTAGGTAAAAATATAAAAAGCAGACATAAAACATTAACTTTTAAAACAAAATAAGTTACGAACAATGCTATAAGTTTACTTAATAGTTTATGTTATGAATTTTAGATTAAGAATTCACCCAATTCAGTAATGTAAAACAGTATTGTGTTGTAAATTATAATGCCTTTATAATAATTAAGTTAGGGTCGTAAACATATGCCCTAAAGCACTGGCCAATTGTTTGAACTACACAATTCTCACGACTCTTAATTGAAATAGACCTATCACCATTTATCAAATAAGCTATGTGCTCTAAAGCGTTCCCGTTTCTTTACGTCGAGCAAATCATTCTCTATCGATAAAAAAACATCACTATCGGCCCCGTTACGTCCCTGATTTCAACCCACTTACAGCCTTATTACTGTTCCCTGCTGGGCGTTGCAATTCAAAGGAAATGATCGTGAAAGTCCTTAGCTCCATATTTGCGAACTGGGAGATAGACTTCCTTTGAGAGTTCCTATTAAATCACTGCGCCACGGTTTCCAGCAAATTGTAGACAGCACTTCCACTTTGAATGGAAATACCCTTTTTCTATTTTCGTTTTAATTTAAAAACGTTCTAGACGTAAGCAAACTTCATCAACCTATAAATATTCATATTTTTTTTTTAATTGAGCAGAAAATTATTTTTATACAAATATTTTTCCTCCATCGTAAATTTTGAATGTGAATGTAATCTCGGACCTAGGCATTCATGTATATTAAGGTTTCAAATATATTTTGATATTAAATTCAACGAACCAACTAATACTTGCTTATTGAAATAAAGTGAATATTTTCTAGAGGTGTATTATACTAATTTAATAAATTATCGAATGTTAATAAAAACATCCTTCCACCCACTTCTACCCTTTTCTAAAGCCCTTTCTACTAACAAATATTTATATAAACATTATCGCGTTGCCATAATTTGTCTCTAAGAGTATATAAATTAAAAATCAATATCTATCTTTACATTGAGTGTATATTCAACAGAAGCATGAATATTTTACTGTTCTTTAAGTAAATAGATCGAGGAAATGACGACAGTGTGAAAAGTTTCTAGCGACCCTCATTGAATTTATTGTTCTATAGCCAAGAAAAATATATTTAATTGAACATATATATGAAAGCCTACTAATAGTCCATTGAAATGTTACATTTTTTAGGCCTAACCTTGCGTTTTTTAGAGGACGTAATTTTATTTTTCTAAAGAGTTGTAGAGAATTAATTTGCAACAAATAATGTTTATAAATTTTTTATATCAGATAAATAGTTTAAGAGATACATCGTAAAAACCATATCAACCGCTATTTTCAAGATGGCGGCCGTGGGACAAGGGTGGCGACCCCACAAACTTGGTTTTAGCTTCACACTGACCCCCCCTACACATCAAAAAAATAAAATTGCGTCCTCTAAAAAATGCAACCCCAAATGTAACTTTTCAATGGACTATAATGTTATAAATAGGATAGTGTATGGGATGCAGGGATTTTCTTGTGAATTGTTGCGAAAATGTTAATTGATACCCATTATTCCAAAATAATTTATTGACCGCCTCCTTGGTACAGTGGTTGGCGCGTGAGCGTAGCACCGAGGGGTCCTGGGTTCGATTCCCGGTGGAGACGAAGAAAAAATTAAAAAATGTCTCGGGCTTTTAGGAAACAGCAGGCTGATCACCTACTTGTCCCTAAGAAAATCGATCAGTGAAACAGATGTATAATGCATACCCCTTACCCCACTAAGGGACATGGGACTTCTCACGCATTCCAAAATAATTTTCCTACAAACAGAATAATTTTCTTTACTATTTTTACAAATGTAAAGTATGCATTATGGTCGTCCTCTCATCGGTACCAACATGTAAATAAATTAATATTGCCATATTTCTTACTTCACAAACAAACAAAATATAACATAACAATAGACATTAAACCACGAAAACGTTCAGTGTAATGTAATATAATTGCAAATATATTATACCCTCACGTTCAATATATGTAATATCATTTTATTATGTCGAAAAGCGTGACGACTCATAGATTTTTTTATGGCCAATCAATTCTCATTATTAATTATTTCATATTGGCAACCTCAGACCAACTCATAATCTCGACTCAAATTCGCAAAATGAGGGAGATAAAAATGTAACAAAAATGATGCATAATATATTCCTAGAATAGGAAAGAGAACCGATGAGTGAAGTTCAGTGACAGTCTTCATAGTTGCTATTAGTATCGAGAATCATCAGACTCGACTTTGAATACAAAGTTTCACAAACAAGCAACTTGTTATTTAAGTATTTATCAAATCTACATTGAAACTGCGAAACGTATTACGTACGTAAAATGACTGTGAGGTTGATAAGGGAGAATAAAGCATACATAATTGCGCTCACCGTGGTATACATTCGGTAGAGGCAGGCGACAGTACGTCTTCCATCGTTATAGTTCAACAGGTCACGTTGGGAAAGACAATCAAGGGATCGTGGCACGTGACATCGGTCGCGCTGTTGCCTGGAGAGAGAAGTGTCCGTAAAGTTCGGGGAGTTGGGATTGTGTCGACAGCTCTGGCTCGATCGATGCGTGGTAACTTTTATGTTTTTAAACGCGAACAACGCTCGTCACGTTGCCTAATTTAACGTGAGTTACAAATATTTACGTAATTACAATCCACGTTGGGCCTATACTTCGAAAATTTTGTTTACCACAAAATAATTTCGAAATCTAATGAGATTACCTAAAATAAAAATTAATAAACAATTAATTGACCAAGATTGTACCTTCTCACTTAAACAATAAATAGCAATCAGCGCAACGTACGTTTCACAGTACTTTATATCTTAATGAAGGCTTTCCTATAATTCTGTCTAGCACAATTTTAGATAATAAATAAGTCTTGGAACAATGTGCGCTATGCACCACCATTTATTCCCTTAATTTAATAAAATAAATCCAAGAAGACGTGCTCGCTTCTCTCCATTAAGTCTATAAATCCTAATTAAGTCTAAAGCAAAAGACGGTCTAGAAGCGGCCGCCAATTTAAATCTTAACTGCATTTATTATCGCAGTCGAGGCGGGCTTTACGTCGCCAGCTAGAAGGGAAATTGAAAAATCCCTCCGTATTTATGTAAATAGAAATTTAATTTAACAGTGCAATAAAACTATGACATCGGGGCGAGAATAAGAGTATGACGTTTTATTATTATTCGCCGATTAATGAACGATTCAAGCCAACAACACGAGCGTGATATTTTAATCATCAACTATTGAGCGGCCACAGAAGGGTTGATTGCCGTCGACAAAACCTCTGCCCTAACAATAGGAATTTTCAATGCATCTGATTAAAAATTCTCATTACTAACACCGTTTGTTCCGATGTTGGCTGTTGTTTTGAATTTATCCGTGATTTGGATTGTAATGTAAAAACAGATTTAGAAATCCATCTCTATTCAAGTTTTTATACTCGATGTTTTTAACTTGAGCAATTATAACTTCTTAGCTTTATTTATTTTATATAGGATCGAGATAAAGTTCTCAAGCAAAGTTTACAAGTAAATAAGTATCAAGATTGCTAGAGACTATACCCGGCGCGGCGAATGATGATCCGTATGACAGTTTGTCTTAGTGATTGCTCGTATGATGGGTCGTGTCGATACTTTACTATTTTATAGGCAAAGGCATGGTTTGCATTCAGCCACGTCGGTAAACATGTTTTTACAAATATTATAAAATGAATTTTTAACTAAAATTTTTAACGTCTATTATGTTGTTGTTGTATTAATTTAAGTTTTTTATCATAGATTAAGTAGGTAAGTAAAACGAAGTTTTTCAAAACATAAAAATGCGCCTTATCATTTTCACGTAATTTTTAACCCGTTTAACACAGTGTATATTATTTATCATGAAAATGGAAGCCCCCATTTGATTTGTCTAAAAAACTTATATTATCATAGGTAAGTAAATTAACATTTTTTTAGATATAACCAATAACCATACTATTTGGTCAGTCTGTCACAACGCTGCAATCGCTTGCTACTTCAGTATACGAGTGCTAACGCCTTGTATGCGCCACGTTTTGTTTTTTGTTATCGGAGTCCGGTTGTTTTCTGTTTTTGTTGCTCTTTGATATTGTTGGTATTGAAGAATGTGAAAAAGCTTGCAGTGAAGTAACTCCAGATAATTGGAGGAAAGTCGTAGAAAAGACTTTGCTACGATGATTGGGATCGAGATGTGCGATACCACACCATTGTAGATCAACCGCTATTAATAAACGTAGGCGACAGCAGTTGCAGTTCTGCTTCTGAATTAGAGGCGCAAGCACTGATTTCATCAGATTCAGAATAAAATATATTTAAATAAAAATAATCGTTAAACAGCTTTTGTTTTATTTCGTTTTGTCCTATAGTAATTATTTTTTTTAATTTTCTTGAGTATACAACTGTTGTATGCTGCGATCTTCTGTTACATTCAATGAAAAAATGTGAACTCGTTTCCATTATCGAAATTTGTTTATCGATACTTTCCGCACTAGTCGATAAATGCCAACGATGTAAGTTTTGTAGGACGTAAACGTAAAGTCAGATTGATATAATTTCTTGAAAATGTTAAGAATTGTTATAATTCCAACGGAATATCATTGTTATGGCATAAAGCTACGTAAAAATTAATAAATGCCATTTTTAGACGCCATTACAAGTTTGTCTCTTGAGAATAACTGTCAGTGTCATAGGAATCATCATTCGCAGCGCCGGGTATAGTTGACAAAGACTTTAGCTTTTGTGACGTTAACTTTCCGTGTTTTCCAATTACAGCACTAGAGCGCATTATGCGGCATAATGCTTAACGTTGAATGTTCCAACTACAGCAACGCTTCGCACAATCGAGCACTCTTAAAAGTAATGCGCGTGAATTGATGCGTGCAATCGATTTATCGATAGTAATTATTAATTGTTGGAAAAAATTTTAAAGCTTTCGTTTCATTGTAGTTTTTTCGAAATAATCAAAGTTAATTCAAATTGTGTTAAAAAAATAAATATAAGTATGGATGAAGGTACAAACATTGAAAAAAATGTTAATGAAATAATCAAAATCCAAATTACTTAAAATAACCGTAAATATTTTTCAACCAATTATTATGTATACCACTTTATTTACACATTAATGAGGTTATTGCTAACTCTATGAATATTTTTTTTTTTCAACACTGAACTTAGCGCAACCTGCTGGTGCGTTTCACGTTCCAATTAAGCATCAGCATAATTCGGCATTGTGCGCCACTGAGTCGCATTATGCTCTGTAATTGGAAAACAGCCTTTATAACCCATTACTTATCTAACTTACAAACGGGCGAATGTTCATTATTTAGATAAAGTGACAACAATGCCGAGGAAATTCCCTTTTTTTACCTTAAAATATAAATTATATATCGGTTTGGGAGAAACCACAATCCAACGTTGCTTAAATCTATGCTAATATTATAACGCTAAAGAGTTTGTTTGTTTGAACACGCTAATCTCAGGAACTGCTGGTCCGATTTGCAAAATTCTTTCGGTGTAAGATAGCCCATTCATCGAGGAAGGCTATATATCATCACGCTAAGACCAACAGGAACAGAGCCACGCGGCTGAAACCGCGGAGCGCAGCTAGTACGAAGTAAATTGAACGAATTCGTTATACAACCTGATTTACTACAAAAGATTTACCCAGTCACTTAACACATGTTGGTAAACATTCAGTTTTTAATGGACTGAAGAAAATAAGAGATATAATTTCGTGCCTATGTATCGTGAATACACTAAAAAAAAGACGCACACAAATTCGTAACTTATTTCTTTTTCAGTTATAAAAATTAGTTACTTATTCTTTTCAGTAATAAGTACAAATTTTTCTCGTCATCAACTTTACTTTACATATTTTATTCTACGTAAGTTTTTAAACAATTATGAAAAACCTAGTTTTCTACGAAAAAAACAACGTATTCCAAAATATTGTTTTTTAAACCATTAACTAGATAGTATCTTTCACTCGTAAAAATAAAGCTGAGAATGCTAAGTTACTTATTTCAAACACTTTAAAAGAAGGTTCAATAGAAAGCTGCTTAACGATATTACAAGAGGTTAGCTCAATAGAGCGCTTTTCAGGTTGAAAAATTGCTAGAAAGTCGGAAGCGACCTACATAGATTATATTCAAGATCAGGTAATAAGGGGACCCATCAGAGTAATTAATTATAATTCTGTTGGTAGATTACCTTTATGATTTTTTAAAAAATAATTTCTACATTTTATGCAAAATTTTAAAGATAAATTAAAATGATATGTATTATATTTAAATATATTAAACAAACTACGTAGTACGTCATGTGCTGCGAGATCCTCTGATACGGGCCTCTTTAGAATGTTTGTTCTAAAGAGTATCATAAATGTGTTATTTATCTGTCTTTGAATGGAACAAAACACTGAACATTATATAACAAACAAAACATTGGGAAAAGGGACAGCATGTCAATTATGTGCACCTATGCATTAAATATGCCAATCTCCTAACAACGGTTCCAACAAAACAATATAATGTGTACCGTGGCTGTAAATGAGTTATTTCATATTCATACAAATTATATATAATATGCACAATTATTTAAACTCAATTTAATGATTTCGTGAGTATATAAAACGGAATTTTTACGTATATTTTATGTATAAGTATAATAAGTTAACTGTTTTAGTTACATTTAACAAATTTGTAATCAGGCGAAAATCTTAAGAAAATGTCCGGCTGATTTTATTTATTTCCGTTAACATTCCTACTGAATGTTAACGTCTGAATAGGTTGTAAAATATTTTTTTGTTTTCCCTGAGTGATAAGTGTGTCCTGACAAATGGTGGACAAATTATATTGAGGGAATCTAATATTGAAACAGCATAATATGAAATATAATTTAAGAAACATAATAATTAATAATATAATGGACATAGAAAGAATATTGACAAAATTATTATCATAATAATATACAGATATCATCAAAAATTCTTATATTCTAAAGATCCTCTGATGAAATATTTTATAAATTTCTATATTGCCAAAATACTAATATGAATACTACTTGTTTTGCTTAGAATTGTATGCAATTAATTATTGTGAGCAACTTGCACACTTCCTAACTCAATTTCTTTCAGCATTCCTAACAAACGAAATAAGTAAATAAACAAAATACTCACTACTTCTGGATGATGACGATGAATACGTAGTCTGGTGATCTTTGGATGAATTCTTCCTCGAGTCCCACTCCTTGGGCTTCTCCCACTGTGACACTTCAAGCTCACTGTTATAGTAATATTTCTTGCCCGACGAACTAATGTGTTCCGACCACTCACTAGAGGGCGCACTCGAGGGGGGCGCACTCCTCTTATAATATTTGCTACTCGAATTAACACTACTGTTCATTCCACTAGTCCTTTTTTTCTCGGATTCACATCGCTCATGGTTGTTCTTCTCTCGTTCACCTTCTTTACTGCGTTTCTCCTTCGGTGATCTGACATCTGAAATTTGGACAATTATTATATTTGTATTTTGTTAAGATTATTTTCCTGAACAGAATTTAATAAACATTTTTGTAACTTATTTTACTAAATGCTAAATCAGATCATTTACTTGTTATTATTATGGACTATAGATATTATGGGTAATAATACTGATAAAAAGATGGAATAATAATTTAAATAGGAGTATAAATAATTTATTCTTCTTTGAGATTACTTCAGAACATTTTTGTTGTTTGCCAAAAAAATTACCTACAAATACCTCATGTACCATACTTGTTACTTTCTTAATGAAAATTCGAAAATATAATGGGAAAATGCCACACTGTTCAAACCTAATTTTTAAATTCTGAAAATACAATTGCATTGCCTCAGTAATTTATTTCTATATATTATTGCAAAATTTCGCATGGATTTTTGCCTACAATCATAGGAGTACTTTCAAATAATTAATTGCTGAAAATTATTTTTAGGACAAAATGAATACCATACTACCCTAATGTGAGAATCTGCAGTATTCACAGAATCACAGAAAAAAGGTTACTGTTTTCTGTTGCTAATATTCTAAATTCGTTTTTTGTGTTAGAGATCATTATCTTAAGAACTTTATGAGGTAATCTGGAAAGTTGTTAAAACAGCAAAAAGCCAGACATTCCTTACTTGTTTTAATCATGATTAACATGAGATGAGAGAGATAGTATATAATAATAAATATAATCAACACAAAATTGACTGAATAAGTTTCAAACAAGACTTTAGTATCTTGGATTAAACATGAGTAGAATGAAATTAAATTTTAACTCATGTAAAAAAGGGACAAGTATATGAAAATAAAAATATTTAAGACAAATGTTTCCGTTAAATGTGTTTTATTTGAAATAAAGTCTATATGTAAAAATTTCGCATTTGCTTTATTAGGTTCATCATATTATCTTAATGGAAATTTTTAGTTATTGCTATTGTTAAAATAAATAAAACATTATAATAATTCAACTGCTATTAGGATTATTTACTTCTTGAATATAAACATGAAAAATATTTTACTTAAATTGTTAATCTGATCAAAATAGTTAATAAAATAATAGAATGACATAATATATTGTAGTAATATTTGATTAATATGTATTTGTAAATAAATAACCTGTCTTTGTGATTTTATATAATATTCACAATTTCATTAATAATCATGTACCTATTATGAAGTTTGTTGAAAAACTTTGCTAGGTCAAGAATATTATTTATATTTTATTAGCTATTCTTTAATTCAACAATCTTGCTTTCAACTAGCTTTTCAAAATTTAATTCTTATATATTAATATACTTGGATGTTTGTTTTATAATGCCATTTAATAATTTTTAATAAAATTAATGAAACTAAAAAAATACATAAATTGTGCTAAATACCATCAAAGATAAACAGTTAGTGTTAATATAACAGAAACTAAATTAAGCTAAGACTTATATTGTTTTTCTAAGAAACTGATGGACAGTAAAGAAATTAGTTTTGAAATTTTATTTTGGATTTATAAGAAACTTTAAAAAAAGTTTGGAAAATCCAAAAGTGCACGCCTCGTAATCTCAGTCGATATTTTTTTTTTGTTTATTTAATAACAATTAAACCACATCGAATCAGACCCTGAAAAATGAAAGGGTTCTATTCCTGAGCATACTCAAGCGTAAGAGAAAAAAAAAGACTCGATTAGTAAAGTATTTCGGTCGCTATCGTGTTAACAAGAAAATCCTCCGCACATACAGACACACGGACGTCCAAGACAGAACTTTTTTAAACTGTTTTTTAACTAGTTTAAATAACAAAAATGACATCAAAAATATCATGAATGTTAAAAATAGTGTTTTTTCTTAATATGTGTGTGTATGTATTATCTTACAAGTGCAATGTATGATACATAAAGACATTTTAAGTTTGAAAAATCAGATGTTTTGCGCGAAGTGACAGTAGTACCCACCTCAACGCTTCGCTTATGAGGCGTGCAATATATACCTGTATACTTATTCCTAGAGGATTTGTAGTCTCTATCTCTCTCCTTTTCTGAACCTTTCTGCATGTAGGAATTTCTAGATGTGACATATCCTCGTTCATCAACCATGTGATAGTGGTGGTGCGAGTGGGCAGAGTGTCCCATGTGCCCGTGGGACATGTTCCCATTGGGGGATCTGAGTGGTGTGTACCGCTCAGTTGATCCATACTCATTAGCCCTCTTCGAATTATATTTCTGCTTTAAAAACATGTTTTAACACTTTAATTATCGTCCATATTACACAGTCAATTATATATGCCAAATAAATTCAATAATAACATGCTAACACTATCTGAGATGTGTCAAAACTTTCTGTTACAAACTTTGTTTTGATGCAAATCACGGAAATAACTTTTCAAAGGAGAGTGGTGAGGAACGTAACTTTGATGTATTTACAAATATGACACAAAAACATGAATTTAATTTACTAATGATACTGTTAGGTCACGTATATATAAGTAAAATTTTCGAGGACGATTGTTGCTATCCATATCGCGTTCGTTCCTTTAATATAATATTATGAATTATCAGGAGCGAACATCGAGTGGTTAAAAGTAGGAAAAGAATGGGCGCAATGTGTTATTACGTAGAGTAGTACCTAAACGAACTCAGTACTTTAGTTCTTAGAAATCGTAATAAGTTAACAACTTTTACTTTAAAAGTTTCCCGTATATCTTACCTGATATGGATGGGCCTGATGCTTCTCAAAGTACCTGAAATCAGACAAAAACATTTAGTCTTCTCATCTGAGTTACAGTAAAACTATCGGCGACCGCCATCTACAGATTGCTAGGTTTATGCATCAAAAAGTTTACCGTACCCATCGCTTATTCGGTGAGGTTTCCTTGCATGCATTACCATCAATGCAAAAATACGATTTTTACGGCCTCAGTAATAAAATTTAAACAGAGACCACTGTCATTAAAACAGATTTACAGGAGGCCGTGATATATCTTGATGGACGCCATGTCACATTCGAGACACTCAAGAGAGAGTCGATATAGACGCGAAAGAGATAAAAAATAACCAACGACGAGAGAGGAACGACGAGGACATCCGACATCTGTTTAGTTTTGTCTATGAAACATAAATTTGATTTGATTGCATTTTAAAAAATGTTTCAAAATGTTTTAATAAAATAGTAAAACATCTATGAATAAATAAACCTTTTAGATAATTTTGTTAGCTCGATAAACATGGGCAGTCTTATCGCTCTAAGATTGGCCATTGCATGTTTCGTACGCGAATGTGAAGTCGTGAACGATGATGATTGAAGTTGTATAAAATGTATATATGTATTTCATACAAAATTATTTGCTTGATGGTTTAGAATATTGTCTTTGATCCAGATCGTAAAGACGTGGTAAAGACATTATTTCTTTATTTGATTACATTGAATATAATATTTTTTATTAATTTTATTGTTTATTTAATGATCTAGCCATTTCATAATCCAAATAAAATCAGAGAAGGGATCAGTATGGTAATGGTAATAATATCAGTATGGTAATTTTACAAATACCAATTTCAAAATTGTTTTATGGTTGTTTCAGGATAATTTCATTTTTCTCCAGTAATAATTTAATCATATGCATTCCTAAGCATTATTTAAGTCTTCATGCAACTTGTAAGGTTTGTGTCTGAATAAAACATAAGTTGTGGCAAACTTATGGCAACAAGTTTTTATGTGCTACCCGAAACATTCGGCATGTGGCGAAATTAGGAACTAGCGCCACGCCGTCGCGATCGCGACGCGTCGTAGGCTTGTCGTAGGACGGTCGTAGGCATTGCAAACAGCAAAACTGTGCAGCAAAACCCAGGGAAAACCACGCAAAACGCACAGGCAACATGTCACGTCTTGATGACAGATCGTTGTATGTGTTGTTTGTGTGTGGTTATAAATTTTCCCTATTTACAATGAATAGAGTTCAATCCATCCCATTTAAATAACAAAAACTATCAGTTTATAAACTTAACAATCGAATTCTAGCTTAACGTTATCGCTCACGCACACCTTGCGCACACCCGAAGAAAATTGAGTAAAATTTCCTAAAAATTAGAACTGATCAGTTCAATGGATTTTTTGTGCATTCCACGTAGGTACATTTGACACCTTGACACAACATATATTAAATCTAAAATATTTTTTTTATTTACTTACTTATAGTTTTGAAGGCTTTAAAACATACAAAAAAAATGTGAGAAGTAATGTTAATATATCTGTGGGGGAGATTACTTCATATATTTATCTGTTGAGTATGGATTATTTAGAGTTGGTAGCCCTGATTCCTGACGTCATTTCGAGGATTATTGATTACTGAATTCACAATTGAATTTAAAAAAAGAGAAGTAAAGTTAACCTTACTCATAGTTGTTAGTTATATATTAGAAAAAATACAAGAAATCATGTCGAAGCCGGTGGATTTAGAATTAAAAAAGGCATTTGCCGAACTCCATGTGAAAATGCTCGAAACAAGTAAGAAAATACAAGTAATTGATACACAAATGGATGTACTAAGACAAGTCATGAGACATGTTGAAATCACCCAACATGAATTGGGTGCTTTACCACCTGGTACAAAAACTTACGAAACCGTCGGCAGAATGTTCCTTCGTACGGACCTGGATGACGTTAAACGAAATCTCAAGAACAAGGTGAATAATTTCCACTCGCGAACCGACGAACTTCGAGAGAACAAGTATTATTTGGAGAAAAGTCTAAAAGAAAGCCAAGACAACCTCAGGGAAATGGTGCAACAGAAAAAGGAAATGGGTGAAAAGGCTACATAAATCCTAGCTTGTAAAACGATCATCAGTTCTTACGATTTGGTCTTCATATTTGAGGCAGATATGCAACTACAGGACATAATATTTTATTTAACTAATCGAAAAATAACAACTTTAAATTGAAATCATTGTAACTCACAAACTGGATTCCAGAGTCGAGCACGGTTTATTTCAATTCATCAGCCTACAACTGTCTCCAGGTTTATTTAAAAATGATGCCTCAAGTTCTTCATTTATTTCTACTCTCATTGCATAAATAATTCTAGTTATTAATGATTACATTTGTATATTATTTATTAATAAAGAGTAAATAAGAATTTGTGTTATTTTTAAATTATAAAATCCATTTTGTAGATTAATCATTTATTTTCTTTCTGCAACATATACTTAAATTTATCTTATAACAAAGTAAATCTGGTTAGATTCTACACACTTATAAGCTTAATTGTAGAAATGTATGTAAGAAATTAAACCATTTACCTATTGACATAAATGCAACAGTGAGGATGTTTGTTAATTAATAACTTATACAATCATAAAATAATATACTTAGTTGAAAAAGAAATATGGGTCACATACAAAAAGGGATTTATTTTGAGTATATTGTACATTTAGTTGCCTGGTTAAATTTCCTTGTAGGGCAGTTCACTTTATGCTGCATGCCAGCTGGAAATAGTCTCCAAATTAGACACTACCTGGGATTGCATAAAATTATGGTATAAATTTAATTTTCAAAAGGATTTCTCTAAACTATCACTTCTGCAATTTAGTTTTTAGATCATGTGCCTTGAATGAGTTGTCTTAATCTGGAATAAATATTTAATATCTAGTCCTTTGAAAGGGGGTAATAATAAAGAACAATGCATAAAAGATGTTAATAAATAGACATTCAATGTTGACATGAGGCTGGTAATAGTGCATAAACAATCACTTATTATATTTCAACTATCGTAAATAGACATCTAATTTACTAGAATATGAATCAAAATTGTTAGGCATTTGCAACAATTTTCCAATATATATAATTCTAGTAATCCCATAAATGCCATCTAGTTGCAAAACAAAAAACGCTTGTACTATTAAACTA
This sequence comes from Colias nastes, assembly GCA_907164665.1. Taxonomy (NCBI): domain Eukaryota; kingdom Metazoa; phylum Arthropoda; class Insecta; order Lepidoptera; family Pieridae; genus Colias; species Colias nastes. The sequence continues at coordinate 32,601 of CAJQZM010029123.1, read as the reverse complement.
GACAATTAATTAAATTACTTAAATACACTTTTAAATAAATATTAAACACCTAGATATCAGAAAAAGACAATGTTCATCGCTCCACACTTTTCATGAATGGGAATCGAACCCACTCATGTGGTGAAGATAATTGTACCAATCAACAACATTCAACATAACATCTACGTAATATTATATGCCAATACAAACTTACTGAAACTGTATCCCTATTTGAGTGAATACAAATCAAAACACTGAATTTACTTGCATCATCAAAATGGTTTTCTACTACTCTTTATAGTCACTAAAATAAAATTATATACATTTGCATTAATTAAACTACAAATTGTGATTAATATTTTACTACATTGGGATTCAAATTTTGGGTCATAAAAATTTGCACAAATACATAATGCATTTACTGCATAATGTAAGGTGAAGTTAAATATTCTGAAGCACATTGAAAATCTTTATTTTCATTTTTACACAGAAAATTATTTCATAGATTCTTACATCAATCTTAAGTCTTAACACTAAAATCCAGTGAATTATAATAATATTCAAAATTATTCGTATATAGCGAAAGTATAATTATATTTTAATAAAACATGATTTTAAACAATTATCAAAATATTTACACAACAAGGTAAAAGAAAATTTAAACATAAAATTTTAATTAATAATAACAAATACATGATGTGACCTTAATAAGCGATAAGTAAATTAAAGCTAAAAGCTTAGAAGCGAAATATTCATAATCATTTATTTATTATAATTATTATAATATTGAAATAATATTATTAAAAAATTACTACTGATATTGCATGGCCTGCTCAAGAGAATGAGAACATTGCATAAAAAAGTTAACTATAAATGCTAAGTATGCTAACAAAATGTACAAGTAAAATAAAAATAACTTCCTTATACTACTTCAGACGCAAAAATGCTACGAACTGTTTTGTTCACATTTAACATTTATTTATTTAATAATTTACTATATAATAATATTCAAACTGACAGCAAACTACACATTGGGTTTAACATCGATTCGCTTCAACATTTACTCGAGAATATCTTTCGAAATGGACCTAAGAGGGATTTATGCTTGAAACGCTAACATCAATAATTTTAATATAACACGAACATAGAAGATTGCACGTACATAAATATTATGCATAAAAGATAAAATTGTCATGATGTAGAACAGCGATCGTTATAATATTATTATGAAACGTTCGTAAAATTCAAAAAACGTATGGCAAACCTACAAACAATTCAATCGTTCCGATAACATCCTGAGCATCCCGGGTCGTAACACGCGTAAGTCCACTCGCCTTGAGGTCGGCCGTAAAGCCAATATTATATCCACGAGGAGCGGTTGATGGCGTCGTAGGGCTGGCGCACGCCGAGCGGCGGCGGGTAGGCGGGCGGGTACAGGCCCATGGTCTGCCGCTGCAGCTCCTCCTGGTAGCGCTGGATGTACTGCTGGTAGAGCGGCGAGCCCGCGTCGCCCACGAGCCCGTAGCCGGCGCGCACCTGCGAGTGCGCCATGAAGGGGAAGCCGGCGCCGGTCTGGTGCGCCGGCTTGGCCAGCTTGTCCGCGCCCGCCTCGCTGCTGCGCTGCTGGTGCGCCACGGCCGCCGCCATGTAGTTCGCGGCCATCAGCTGGCTCGTGCTGTTCCGGAAGTCGTCGATCGAGAACCCTGCGTTCTCCCCGTACATGCCGCTCAGGGCCATGTTCGTCGACGCTCCGAAGTTGAACGCGGTCGTCGGCATTATGCTCGTCTTGACCGATGTCAACGCGTCGTTCCCGCAAGATGTCGGATGTTGGTAAGTTTGCGCGGTGGGAAGAGTCGGCTTCGGGTCTGCGGTCCTCTTTCTTTTCGGTTTCGCTTTAGGATCGATTTGAGCGTTCGCCGGTGTTGTCGTATTTTTATATACGATATTATTATCCTTGCTCATTGACACGGCGGGTTGCGAATAAATGTTGCTATGAGAGACGGTCGTGTTGACGTCAGAAACTAGACCTTTATTGAACATGTGTGCCATTTGAAATGTTTTGTCGTGGTACAACGACGAAGTAGTGGTGGCGAAGCTGGATAAATAGCGCTCGTCGTTAGAATATCTCTCCAACATTTGAGGAATGTTGGGCAAATTTCGGAGTGAATCAATTGGAAGGGTAGAATGAGTGCTGTAAGGGGTTTTGTAAGGGATAGAGGAGACGAGAGGATGGTTTTGAGCCAGTTTTTCTGCTTTCTGGGCCTTAGCCATTGCGTCAATATTTTTAGCAATAGCGTCATCAGCACTCGATGTCACAATAGCATTCTCAGGTTTGTGCATTCCGCGAGGGTTGGGAATCCTTAGTTCAGATGGAATATTCTGCGATAATTCCGGCGTCCGTTGGTTGGTTAGTCGTGGCATATTTGCATAGTTATTGTACTGCTGATGTTGCATATTTTTATAATTTAAGGCTGCTGCAGTGTCAGCCTTGTTCTTTTCTTCATTATTTACTGCATAGGCAGAAGAATAGTCCGATGGTAGGATATCTTGTTTACGCATTTGGTTGGTGTTCTTCCAGTTTCCATAGTCCAAGGCAGTAGACGATGCTATGTTGTTGGCATATAACTTTTTATTGGCCAATTCAATATCGTTGAGTGAAAAATTGCTTATCGCTTGACCAGTTGAGTGGTCATATTGATTTTGATGAGCGTGGGCTATATTTTGATTAATGCTCATATCAGTGTTTTGCCGCTCATGCGAATGCGCTGGAGTCATGTTGCACCCAGTTATATTGGGTTTAGAAAGCGGCCTCGGTAACTGTTGGCTGTTCATTCCGAGATTAATAGCAATCGCTTCTATCTCATAACCCTTATGTGCTTGAGTGGATGATTTCTCTCGGGCTAGATATTCCACTTCGCGATTGTCGGTGCTATTCCTTCTATCTTCTGTATTGAAGTATCCCATATTAACCATGTCCACGCCGTCCTTCTTAGTCATTCCGAGTGGTTTAGTTAAGTCCACATTGTTCATGTCACGTTTATTTGCATGCGCCGGCTCATTATTTTCATAGACGGGCTTCCGAATGTCGTACTGTTGCCTGTCTGTATATTCAGGCGGGCGCATGTCCCTGGCGTTGTTCAATTTTGCCATTTGAGATCTTTCGCTCAAAGCGAGAGCTATATCGTCCACTGACGGGGCAGCCATCGCCATATTGTTGACTTGTGTGATCTTAGCATAGTCATTCTTCGGTGGTTCTGGTTCTTTATTCTGAACAACTTTATCCGGCTGAATTGGCTCGGGTTCGTTGTAAGTACGCTTTTTCACTGGGAACAACGAAGATTTCGGTTCAAGCATCAGTGGAGCATTGTGATTAACATGGGAATTAGAATTAGCCGTCGGCTGTGGTGATATTTGGGGTTGTGAGTAATTTGTCTGCACTGGTGAATACTGTGCTGAAGATGGAGAATATGGGCTATTGAAATGACTGGGATACATTTCAGGCGCTGCTGAGTTGTAATCATCATTGGCTCTAGTCGATTTATTGATAGCTGTAGCTTTAGCTGAATCATAGTAAGGGGGCGCGTTTTGAGTGTACGTCGGTATCGGGGATTTGTTATGGTCAATGAAATAGTTTGGAGTCGCGGAACCGGGTGCGCTAGATGATGACGCATATACGTGTTGAGGATACGGAGAGTATGGAGACTGTGGACCCTCGCGAGGACTGGAACTCTTATCTGGGCTACTCTTAAGAGATGTCGTATCTTGGTAGAAGCCAGCTCGGACTGTGCCGTTAATTATGGGGTATGTGATCTTTTGGAAATCGTCATTTCGCGGAGAAGCCGGAGATCTCAATAGCGGAGATGTGTGTGACATTTGATGTCGCGGTGAATCTAAATCTTGACTGAACGATGATCGTTCAGAAATTGAACTGCCTGTGCTCGTCCTTCTTTGACGAGGTGTCGCCGACATGCTCGGGTGTGGGCTGTCTCCTCCATCAGGGTTTGGTGAGTTCGGATCGTTAGGAGAGTCAAATTTAACTGCGCCCACCCGAGGACTAGTTTTAACTTCATTATTTTCAACTGGTTTCTCTTCATTTTCAGTTTCTTCAGCCTTTTTCTTGGTAGTAGCAACGGGCGCGGTTGTTTTGGGCGCTCCAAACGCTTTGAACCAGGCGCTTAGATTCGGTGTGGCTTTTTCCTGGCTAGGCTTCATCATAAATGGTGGCTCAGTTTCAACTTCTGCATCTTTTTTGTTACACATAGCAGGTATTTTTTCTGGTTCTTTTTCAATAATAATCTCAGGTATGATTACGTCTCCTTCTGTTTCAGTAGCTTTAGAAGCAATTGTCTGTTCTTTGTCGTTTTCATCTTTACCAAAGTTATGATCATCACCGAGCGTAAAATCAACAGTCGGTAATACAGATCCCAGACTCAGTTTAGGACTCGGTTCTTCATCCTTCGAATCTCGAGCTTTATTGGCTTGACCTGATTGATCAGTGTCGTCAGATTTATCAGCGGTTTTATTAACAAGATTAGTCAATAAATTGCCCTTGCTTTTTCCGGGTTGAAGTCTATCAATAGTTCTTTGTATTTCGCGACGTTTAATCAGTTTAGGTTCGCGTGAAGAGGGGCGTTTCCTTGAAGCTTCTTTTCTGCTGGCGAGTGGTCTTTCTCCTTGCGATAGTTCGTCGTCTTGGCGACTGCTGCTATCTTGTTCTTCAGTTGAGACTGTAGGAGCAGGGCTGTCGCAAGGCGAGCTCACAGTGGATCCCTTTGGAGCTTCATCGAGCCATTTACTGATATCTTTCACTGCTTCTTCTAATGCCTCAGATGCGGATTCATTCTTGGCTGAACTCTTCTTAACCTGCTTTTTATTTGTGCACTTTCCTTTAACGGTTTCAAGGGGCTCATCATCAGAGCAGTCATCGTCACTATCGTCCTCTTTATAATCTTTTTTCTTTTCCACCCGCCTAGTACTCCGCGGAGTGAACAGACTAGCAAATAGTGATGTATCTTTGTATTTCTCATTTTTAGCCTTCAATTTTTCAATTGTTTCACGTAGCTTTTGATTCTTTTCCTTTTCCGGAATATTCAGATTTTGCTTGTGCTTGTCACTCTTTTGCTTATAATCAAATAGCGATTCCCATACATCTTTGGCTGCATGTCGCCGCCTTTCCTTGATTTTATCATATTTGTCTTTGAGGAATTCACATTCAGCATGATGTTTTGATGTTGCGGGTTGATCATAGTCAACTTTGTCAAATTCAGCTTTGCTGGTGTCTGGTTTGTCGAGTTCTGTAGGAGAAGGAGAGGGAGTGTGTATGGAGGGCAGGGGACTGGCACTGCGACTTCTATTCGAGCTAGACACCGACTCTTGAGAGTCACTACGCTTTAAAATCTCTGGTGGCTCTGGTTCTGGATCTTGATGCTTACTCTTCTTCTTCTTTTGCCTCGACTTTTTGCCTTCCTTGTCTTTATTCTTGCCGTGCTTTTTGCCATGTTTACTCTTGGATCCATGTTCTTTATTCTTCTTGTGATTTTTGGAATGTTTTCCATGCCGGTGATGGTGGCCCTTGCGTTTTTTCTTCCCCTTATCCTTGTGAGATTCTTTAGATTTTTTCGCGTCAGCTTCGTCTTCATCTTCGTCACCTTTTTCATCTTTTTTCTTGTCGGCTTTATCTTGAGCTTCGTCATTATCATTGTCACTCGCAGGATTTTCTGGCTCGTCATCATCAGATTTCTCCTTCTTGATTGAAGAGGTGCTTGATTTTGGTTCTGTAAAATAATGAAAAAACATATAATAAATATTATAAAAAAGATACCTATTCATATCACTAGTAACTTGGGTACTTCATAATAATATCTGCACACTGGCGAACTTAGGAGAATATCTTTCTGATAATAATTTCTCTTGCTTAAAAGATAATTGAGTTATGTAGGAACGGTTGCTGATAACATATAAGTAATTATAGTCACCTACATTCCCATTCCACCTTTTCCATTTACATCAAATTTAACCCAAATCCTTAAAGTATTTTTTTCGAACCACCATCTTAATCATTATCTCTGACTTTACGAACAAAATGTACACCTACCCGCATCTTCGGAATGTGACTTTCGTTTTTTTCTCTTCCCGGGCGCCTGTCTGGCCGGCGAGTCGCTGGCCTTGCGTTTATGGCGCCTGGTTGGAGTCGGAAGCTGGTACTCGACTGCTATCTCCTCATCGGATGAGGACACACGGTATAGATACTTCTCGGTAAGGCGGTCGAACGCCGCTTGCAGGTTGTCCACCATTGCTGTGTATTCTGTGAGGAAAATTCGATTTTTTAGAGTATAGGATAGGTATCAACATATGTTGAAGGAAGGGTATTTAGGTACAATAATTTATACATGGCTAATTTTAATGTATTAATTTGTAAATGTTATGACGATTCAAAAGTGCTTTTATAAGAAGTCTAATTGAATAAATAAATGTTTGAGTTTCAGTTTAATATGTCAAATAAGGTCAGACACCGATCATTTTTTATCCATTACAATAAATAAATATTACAATAAGGATGTTTGTATTTTTTAATTACAACATATTCCAAACCTACATAAATAAAATATACCCATCTTACCATTATCATGTCCATTGTACAATCTGCAGTTATTGACAATCAGTTTGAAGTCTGCTTTGAACGACGAGAAGTCCGGGTAGAAGCCGCTGTCCAGCCTTTCCTCCATCTTGTGGAGGTCCATGGGTCGGCGGATCACCGCGTAGTAGTTCGGAGCGTACTCCTCTTCGACTGGATCGAGGAACGGCCAAGCGTCCTCGTGGTTCGTCAGCTGTTCTAACACTTTGTACATGTCGATCTGGATGTCTTCGTCCGTCTGGCTGAATCTGTAATCCAATAAAATTTATTTTATGAGATAGAATGATTATTGTGGTTTTAGTAAGCAACAGGAATTGTGACAATTTAGATTATACATCAGTTTATGAAGATCTACCTGTTTGTATCTATTAAATTTTCACTTTTTTGTGAAACAGGAAACATTCTAATTAACAAAAAAAATCTGCCAGCTGTCACCCGAAATCTGCCAGCTATATATACGAGAATTTCATGTTGTGTTTGATTCAACCGATTGAAAAAAAGGGGAATGTTCTAATTTGACTGTCACATTCCGTCTTTTTTTAAATTTGATAGTTTTTTTTTTAATCTTTAAGTAATACAATACTAAAACATTAATAATTTCTACCACAATTTTCAAAAACAGTGTCACACTCACATCTGCGACGTCTTCACCTTGCGCCTAGTGCTGTTGACCGGCTCGTCGTTGTCCGGTATCACGATCTGGCCCGTGGCCGACGCGAGCGAGTTGTTCGTCTTGCGCCCGGTGCGTATCGGCTGCTCCGGCGGTGGTTCGCCCTGTGACAACGTTATGAGGTAATAAGTCAGGCCCCGGAACCACAGACACAATAGAAAATCTATTGTGTCGTGGACCGATCGGGCCACTTGGGGCTCAATGGGTTAAAACGCTCATAAGCAACATCCTATCCTACTTAATATTATAAATGCGAAAGTTTGTGAGGATGGATGTGTATGTGTATGTTTGTTACCCTTTCACGCAAATACTACTGAACCGATTACAATAAAATTTAGCACATGTAGTTATAGAGGGTAACTTGAATTAACACATAGGATAGGATATTATTAACACATTTTATCCCGGAAATCCCACAGGAACGGGAATTATGCGGGTTTTTCTTTAGAACGCGGGCGAAGCCGCGGGCGGAAAGCTAGTATTATAAATTATGCGAAAGTTAGTGAGGGTGGATGGATGTTTGTTACTCTTTCATGCACATACTACTGAACCGATTACAATTAAATTTGGTACGTAGGTCGCTGAAGACCCAAAATAAGACATAGGCAACTTATATCCCGGAAATCCCACAGGAACGGGAACTATGCGGGTCTTTTCTTTGAAACGCGGTCGGAAATCTAGTTTTTTTTTATATAATAGAGCAGGCCGTATAGCTTATGGATCTAAAATAAAACAATATTTAGGCACATAAAAAATCTACAGAAGGAAAAGCCATAAGGCCTTCTGAAGAAATATAAATAATAGAGAACTGTGAAAATGGCACAAATATGAAATAATATAATAGTAGAAACTAAAGCCCTAGTGAGTTTCAAACTGTGTTACAGGATTTGTAAAATAAATGTTATACCATCTTTAGAATTTCATTTTAATTGCTTGAAGTTCGCGGAAATCTTATTAAAATAGAATTAAAATAGAATAGAGTTTATTGGAAATGCATTAAATATAATTAATTAGCGTAAAAATAAAGTTCTGGTTGATTTTGTAGAAAACCAGGTTTTAAGCTTATTTTATGCGTGACATAAAATTTTTATCTTAGATTTCCAAAAACGACGTTAAAGTTCTCAATTAAGAGGAGGCTCCCTAAATTTTATGTGAATTTGCATTAATATTCTAAAACAGTCACACATACAATGAAAATGGAACTTTAGTACCTATATGATTTATTAGGTCTTTTGCTTTCCATGTACGTTACGTAATTGTAACATTTTCACTGGATTAGAATATTCTGGCGACGCGCGACGTTCGGCTCGCTTGCGGGAAATGAAGCGCGGACCGCGGAGTGGCGGGGTGCATGGGGCGAAGCTTGCGTAAAAATTATTTTAGAATGCCTGGTCTTAATAGCGTATCTTTTTAACCACGTTTATAATATTGTCTTCACCTGTATGTTTGTATGTAACCGAATTCTTTAGACTCGATTTTTACCTACTTTGTTTCGATAGATTTAATTCAAACTTTATACACTTATCAAAGAACAGTAGCAATACAACAATTTATTATATTTACTTCTGTACTGTCGCATTTTAGTTTTAAGGTTTTTTTTTATTTTGGATTGATTGATGATTTTTTTATCCTGGATAATAAAAAAAAAATAGTAAAATTTTTTTGGTTAATTTTTAATTTATTAAGTCTTGAAAGGTTGATTATTATAGGTCTACCAGAATCTGATGGCATATTTATATTTAAGAAATAAAAGATTTTCATGTGGCAACTTATTTGACAACTATCAAATTGGTTGTCAAATTATTTGTCTTTTTTGCAGTTGATAAATAATTTTTAGGATTTTGTCTAAAAAATCTTCGAAAATGTCGAAAAAGCCGCTGTGATCACAAGCAAGAGGTGTTGTTTATAATGTGTATAGAAAAATATTTGATGAAGAAGGGTCAAACATATCACAATTTTCAATTTAGAAGATTTTATTGGTAAATTGGACTTACCCGCTTTGATACTTTCAATTAAAAAATATTATATGTAGGTAACTATAATATTGTTTGTTGATTGGAATATAATTTTATGAAAACTTATTACAGGAGTTTCCAATACGGCTATTCGTCAAGTCCAAGCTGTCCAAGTCAATTTTATAATGTGTGTATCTGTTAATACTTACGAAAATAAACATAGTTTTATTTTATTTTTATTTTATTTTATAAAAAATTATAAGCAGTCTAGTTTTCTATCGATATAACATCGATATTTTCATATGGCATAATGATAATGAACATACAAATATAGGTATGTGTAAATAATAATATGTATTACCTGTATAAAAGTAATATGTATATTATACATGTAAGTATGTACCTACATAATATTAAGTGGATATCTCATTATTAAGTACAGTATTGTCCACTTATGTAATGTGACTAATGATATTGAGAACAAACTAAAAAATAAGCAGTATCAAGATCGTTCAGTCCATTTTCCCTAGGGTTGTACACTCAAAATTTTGATTTCCCTAATTGCCATCAGATTCTGGTTTACCTATAACTTACTTTATGCGTAGCGGATGAGTTTTTTGACTTCTTTCCCTTGCTCTTGGTCTTCGACTTGCTGCTGCTCTTCTGCGGCATGTCCTCTGGCTCCGAGCTGTCGGAGCTGTCTGATGATGACGACGATATCGACTTGGATCTGGATGTGCAAATAAACAATGTTACTTTGATCCCTATCCAAGTTTAATACATGCAGATTTTCCATTTTAATTTATTATTTTATGGTACATACTTGGATATAATAATCATTCATTTTTTTATTTGCAATTGAACATGATATTATCTTACGTAATATAATAACTGAGTATTTAAGATACATTTTGAACAATAATAAAGATACTCATATATTTGTAAAACTTTCGTATTTGTTTACTGAATTAACTCTCATTCTCTAATCTCTACATAAAATTTAAGTTAAATTCAATATTTTTAATTTTATAATACCGAAAACGAGGATTGTAAATGTTATGTTTTAAGAAATGAACACAATCGTCCGTAATTTTACACTACAGTTATACTAAATATTTGAGAAAATCTATGAAATTAAAATGCCTACACTATACATTTATTTAAAAAAATACCTGTCACCTATGATATGGCTGCATTCCACAAATAAAATTGGAAACAAACTAAAAAAAAAAAAAAAATACCGCGAGACAACATTGACGATCGATTCAAACTGAATCTAAACAAAAACAAAAAGATTTTATTTTTATTATAAGAAAATTAATGTTTTATTATTATTTGTTATTACCCCGACAATACGTTATAGAAAAGCCAAAATCACGATATAAAAATAATAAACAATAACATCGTTGTATTATAGTTAAATTAAATTTTCAAAGCTCATTTCAAAATAATCCCCGAGACAAAATTGCCGCTACCGAAACCGAAGCTTATAAACACAAACAAAAATAAAAACTTTACAAATGAAAACATCACGTTTCAACATTCAACACTCCACTGACCTCAGCAGATTCCTTCGCTTGGCGCGGTTGCGGCGCGCGAGGTCCTGGCTCTCCTTGCTGTCGGAGTCCTTCGACGTGTCCACATCGGTGGTGGCCTTGCTGCTCTCCTCCTCCTCCTTCTGCCGGATCTTCTGCAGCACGCGGCTAGACGTGCGCCGCGGGGCAAGTTCGAGCAACCTTCGAGGCAAACGCAACCTATTAACCATAATTACAAACCGCTCGATACACAGTACCAAAAGGGACACGGTTAATTAAAAAAAAAAACAATATTTCGCAAGCATCGCGCGCACTCCGCGTGGAAGCCATTGCCATGGCGTTGTGACGGGGTGCGGAGTGGCGCGTAGCGAACTTTTATTCGCAACACATGTAAGTGTTCAAAGCCAAGCGTATTGTAAAATCGCGATGGGATGAGACAATGTGCTTCACGCACACTGCCACATTATAATGTGTGTGACGATGAGAATGCATCTTGATCAAATTAAAAAAATTATAAATATGATCATTACAACTATTATATTCTATACGAACTATTTTTTAAGTATTGAAAAGCAAGTGTCTAAAATTAAATATACTAGAGGAAATTTTTGGGTTTAATTTTTTGTAGATAAAATAAAAACTTATGAAGTGGTATTTGATTTACTCAAAATTAACCTACACAAGTTCAAGAGGAATCTCAAGGACAAGTGTTATCAAATGCTTCCGTTTTGGCATTGTGAAAACTTCAGAGTATTTAAAGAAATTCAAAACTTATTGCAAGTTATTCTTAAGCCCTTGGCAAGGTGACTTGTCCCTTGCAGCCTATCGTTGAAAGTGAAGCTTTGAAGTATCGACTGCAACGAAGGGAGCTAGCTAATAGCCAAACCATTTAGCTGACTTAAACAGCACCCATAATTAATGTGATCGAAGAATAACCCTACACGAGAACTTTGAAACCATATACCTATTAAATTTTAACCATTCTTAACACGCTACCATGTGATCAAGTTTAGGTACATAGAAGGTCTTCATTATTATGAGAAAAAGCTCAACATGTGCCTTACATTATTATCGAATTTTCTTGACTACCTACGCTCCTACTCAAGAGCACCGAGAGTGGGCCGTATGGTTTTCTTAATCCTTTCATACATTATTTTTAACACACGTAGGTACTAGGTGTATCAAGTATCAACACACGTAGGTGTAAAGTACATGCGTTAAATCGATAATGTTTTTATATAGGCATTTTTTTATATATTTAGGGTTATTTGTTTAAAAGAGAGAAATTTTTATGTGAACTCGATAAAATATCAAACATATTGAGATAACTCCTAAATATAAACTGTTTGAAATTTGAAATCTATTTTCCGGGAAAAATTGAAAATATAATTTCATCCGACTCAGAATTTCATTATACCTAGTACTTTCAATAATGTAACACAAAAAATGTAACTTTGCTGCGCTTTTTGTGCTTTTTGGTCACGTCAGAGGACCGTAGTTTGAAAACTAAAGAGACGCAAAGGCGGTTGAGTCGTTTTTCAAGTACTCGAAGGATGTAAAAAGAGCTTTCAACAGGTACCTTCGCAGGCATCTGTACGTAATTGCACTCTGTCTCCGGGGGCCATAGTACACTGGTCGCAAACTCTAATTAAAATTAAAACCCCTGGAGCAGAAACAAGCGTCAAAGCGTTTACGAGAATCGAGAAAATAATATTTCATTCGCGAGCATCCCTCTGTAGTTCCCATAACTTAGCTGAGAGTAAATATTGCGTCGCAAGCGGACTTCGGTCCTAGAGTTTAGGCTGTGTTCCTAATCAATAACGACAAGGGCATCTCGCATATATTGTGAACGCACAGCAGAGCGCTGTTATCAATTACGCAGGTCATCGGAAACGTAGATTCAGATATGCTGTATCGTGTATTGTAAATTAATTGGCAATGCAACGTGATAACGTTCATTAATAACAACCTGATACGGTTATCCCATAAAGAGGCGGCATCATTGATTTTGACCAAATTAATTGATTCATTTAATTTGACAAAGTACCACTAAATATCATATGAATTGAATACTTGTATTGTTGTAATATTTAAAAAATCCGTGATATAAAAAGTCTAGCAAATTATAAATAGTTAACAGATATAAATTAGAAAATCATATCAGGAGAAGCAATAATATTATTTCCATAACGAACAATGACATGAAAACTAATTGCGGATCAGGCGAATTGAGCTTTCGCTGAAATTTATTGACGCTCAACTTTTGTATTTTATATACTAGAAAATATTATTATAATTGCAATTAGTTTATAGAAAACAGGATGAATAAAAATATGATGTTTATTTCGCTATCGATTTTGTTTTAATGTGAAAGAGAACTGGAAAAGCTCTTATGATCAGAGTCGGTAAACAAAATTACGTCCAGTGGATCGAAAAGGGCCACAATAATGTTCATTTTGATACAAAATGCTTTCACAATGCTCCCACGTGGCACGTGGACGATGGAATACATGCCGTATGGTTTCCTTTACAAGTCCAAATGTGATGCGAAATAACATTTCTAATAGAAAACTCGCGCATTTTGTGGAAAAATCTCATTTACTTGTCCGAGTTTGAATATTATTATGCGTTTTTATGTTATTTTATGTTTTTTTTTTTTGTCCTAGAGATCAATATTGATAAATATTCAATTAGAATTATAAAAGAGTTCTACGCGGAATCACACAGCATTGTGTTTTATTATCAACAAATTTATTGCTCTATTGTCGGAATCGCCGGAATTTCCAAATTTTCGATCAAAATATATCTTTCGCAATTTCGCAAAATTCATTTTGCTGCTTGCTGCAATGCTTTCATATAGCTATTAAAAGTGCGTCATACTTAATAACATTCGCTCAAAATAAAAAATTCGCTTTGCATATAATGTTAGTCACAAACATAGTAAATGGTTGGCAAGCAGTATCAATACTTGATGGAAACAAACAGCTAACAGCCAGGTGCAGGCTGCATCGGTAATCGCCTGCATTACTTACGTCATCGATTTTCAATTATTCTAAATATTTTACTGTCTCAAACAAGTTAGTAAGTTAAAATCGATGGAAGTACGAAAATAGATGCAATCGTTAGTAATACCCTACTTACTAAAACATTGCCTTTGCCATGAGGTGGAAGTAGGGTGGTTATGACAAAGTCAAATGTAAATCAAAAGTTATAGAAATATAAAGTGAAACATTCTAGCTGCAGATAAAATATAAGTTACTGAAAAATTATTAAAATCTCCTAAATTTTAAACATCATAATAAGCTTGTAGTTTGGCTCCAATAAATTATGTTCTGATTTAATTCACACACATACAAAATTTTACAATTTATGTGAAATATATGTAACTACATATATCTTATTAGGTACAACAAATAGTTCTGACACATTAAGTTTCATGAAAGAGACAAGTAAGGTATATTTATAGGACACACTAACCTAAAGAGGTGCTTTTGTAATATGAAGGAACATTGAAAAATAACAAAGAATGCTTTGCACAAGAATAGTGCTAACAAAAGAAGATGCAAACTTGTGTTATCCGATTACATCCTTTCAATGAGTTACATCTTAACAAAACATTTCTTCTCCTATTTAAGTAAAATATCAATCTGATATTCTAAGAACAGAAAATTGAACAAGATTATTCCATCTTGTTCAGTTTTCTAATACCTAGAATCAAGTTGCATGTTCTCATAATAAAATTATTTTTATATTAAATTCAATGAAACCAGAAAATTTCCTCAGATTATTTTTGCTACTTTATCAAATTTAAAATAGATTTAAGTCTTCAGTCCCTGACATTTAACAAAAAAATTAAAAATCACATTTGGTCAATGTTGATTATGGCCTGTACCTTCAAAGGAGGCCTAATCCTGTGAAGTTGGAACATAATGGGCTGATGATGTTGATGATGATGATCAAAGAGCGCAATAGGCATGACGAAAGATTTTGAAATCCTCTTCCATAATGTGTGTATACGTTTACTATACAAGAAAAACCCTATATTTCGGTAATATACTTAAATTTAACGAAGATAAAAGCCATTTTTCAAAAAATATTTATTAACTGTGCCAAAACAGCTCGCAGGTGTCATGGCGTAGGCGTGACGTCACTATTTAGTAAATACGTAATTATTTGTACGCATTGCGAAGAAAATTAAAAAAATATTTATTTAATATGTGTTATAGAAACGAATTTCAAAGTTTAAAAGTGGTGTGCAGTATTGCAGTGTGAATCCACATAAAAATAATGCTCAAAAGTGTGTTAGTAATTATTTCAAGCGAGAAAATAATAAGAAATGATTGTATAAAGTTGGCGCGGAGAACCCCGAACCATGTATTCGTGAATTCGCAATTATATTTCTGTTCTGATTCGATAAAGCATACGTGAAACAATAGAAAATAAATAAAAATGCGTATTCTCAACATATTCATAACAACAAAACACATCTGACGTGAGTTGTTTACTTAAGCGTGACGTCACGCGTGTTTTAGTCAAAATGGCCAACTGCAGAATTTCAATGTTTTATTTTATTGATAATGTCATTAATCTTAATGTTTTTAAGATTTCTAAGTCACTATATTTAATTTATTTATTATACATTTTCCCTTAAAAACACTAATACGATCATTTATGGATACTGTCGTCATGCCTATTCAATGTGTTATGTACATTTTATACATATTTAACTTACCTTTTCCGCTGAAGACGTTCCTTCTCTTGAAATAGTCTTGGTATTTCTGGCATAAAATTCTGCGAGAGCGATCGGAACAGTTCCTTCTCAACCTTGCTGGTGGCCTTGCTGAACTTCTGTGTCAGGTGGGTCCAATCCTCTTCCGTAAAGCACACGACCTGCCACACCCTCTCCGTTTCATCATCGTTCCACTCTTCCCCATGTAGCCAGCCGCGCTTCTTATCCTTGCTCTTCTTTTTCTTTTTTCCTTTTGGCTTCTTCACTATATCCTCTCTGTACAATCTTGTGCCATAGAAATACCAGTACGCTGAGTCATTGTCATCCCATCTAAACAAGGAAAATCCCACCTGAAGTATTTGTTTCTCATACACATTGCAACATTTGTACTCAATATGTTAATTACTCACCCGAGTGGTTCCACCCTCAGGCTCTCGGCTTCCAGGTTCTTAAACAAATCGAAAACATCCTCAGCGTCCAATCGGAAATCACATAGTGCATACAGGATCTCAACTTTTCTGCGCAGCGGCAGAAACTGAAAGTCAATGTCAGTATTGAAGGGGTTGTATCGTCCTGATTCTTGACATTTTTGCCGGAATAGACGTCTCAAATACATCTGAAAAAAAAGCTTCAGTTAGTCCTATATCTAGTGCGTAGTACGCGAAATAACATATGTTTACAGTATTGGGTATATTACCTGATAATTAAACGCTGAGATGTCATTGTTGCCCAAACACCCATTTAGGAGTCGAACAATTAACTCTGTCAGCAAAGAACTACCAGAGTCCTCGGTTCCGTCTGTTAGAAGAGCTTCCTCGAGCTCCTACAATATGATCATGTTTTTTGTTTATAATTATCAATAAATAAGGTCTATAAAGCGTAACAACGTAAATATATGAGAGTTAATGATTTTACTCACTTCAATGTCAAAATCCAGAAGATTGAAAGCAGTCCGAAATAATGAGCAAAAATACGCAATACTTGGTACTTCCCACCATGATTGTATGTCAAGGAACCGTGAGAAATTCATTCAGGGATGTTGTGTAGAGAAAAACACAAACTGATCCTCTTTTTTTCACAGAATCCTATCTAGAACTCGATAAAAGATGGTAACATAACCTTAAATCACTATTCCTTCACTGTACGATGAAGGAATCTATGCGAAACGCGCTTCCATATTATCGGGGTTGCTTCAGAATGATGTAATTAAGTTTTGTAAAATTTATTTTTTATTCTCAAACACAGACACGAATATATGCGTTGTGTATTGGAGAACACAAACGCCATAACAGTTTACAAGTTATTCAAGTACAATACTAGCACGAGATGATAAATCATCTTCTTGTCCTAGATCTGATCGCAATTTAATTTATAAAATCTTTATATATTTTTTACAATGGTATAATTGTCTTATTCTCTTAAATTTTATCCATAATATTACTTTTGAATAAAATAAAGCACTCAACGATTTCAGTGCTAACGGAAGTTATTATAGATAAGTATATCTTGTTTTGTTTTATTTTTGCTCTGCCTCTATAGTCTCTCATTTCATTGATCACAAATTCGTTCAATACAACATAGACAATTTTAGTATTACCAACACAAAATCCATACTAATATTATACATGCGAAAGTAACTCTGTCTGTCTGTCTGTTACTCAATCACGCCTTAACTACTGAACCAATTTGCATGAAATTTGGTATAGAGATATTTTGATACCCGAGAAAGGACATAGGCTACTTTTTACCCCGGGAAATAGGATAGGTTTTATCCCGGAAATCCCACGGGAACGGGAACTATGCGGGTTTTTCTTTGACTGCGCGGGTGAAGCCGCGGGTGGAAAGCTAGTTTGTTATATATATTATTAGAGTTTAGGCCGTGTTTCCATCTGCAAGTAAACTTCAGTCTGTCTGACAGCAACAAATTATTACTATTCTATAATTACGATAAAATATAGTTTTTGAAGTGAAACTTCTTTATCGGGGTTGGAAAAAATTAAGTGTAACATTTTTTCGTGACGCGTGACATTTTTCCGTTACGCGCCATCTTTTTCTTATCCCTACCACGCGTGATTCGACGTATTTCTGTAAAGTTGCATAAAATAAATTATTTTTTGAAAAATAAGTTTCACTTCTTACGTGTGCACACTAGTACACGCACACATTTTTTTTTCTCTTAAAAATTATAGAACTAACATTCTATATTATTAGACGACTTAACTGATTTATACAAAGTCAATTTTATAAATATTCTCCTTAAAATACATTTATAATACTTTAACTGACTAATAAAAACAATATTTTATGCACATCAGACATTTTTTATTTTCATCGATACTTTCGGCAATAATTGTGGTCCGATTTGTTCCAAAAGCTATCATACCGTAGCAGGTGGTCCCACTATCATCAAATCAGGATGTTCGAATCATAAATCGAGGCTAAATAACTTTGCAAATCGAAAGCAGTTTTGACTGACTTCCCCGTTTCCGCTTCAAAACTATAAATTATGTAAGATAGGTCACAAATTACAATGGCTCTATGTTAATTTTTGATGCGGTCAGGTCGGTCAGGTGGTGCAAAATGGTACCTACTCTTCAAAGCTCAACAGCGAATAGCTAGGACTTTTTGACAAGGGCTATGGCTTTCAAAGATGAGTACATAGGTACTACCCGTGAATGGTGAATAGGAAGAACATTATTTTTGTTTAAACTTGCACTTTGAGTATAAACCCACCCATGGGTCTGTACTGAAAGATCTTGCGTTACATTTTTTATTCGTGCTAAATATTACTTATAAAAATATTTTTAAATAGTTTATGATAATATATTTATGAAATTAAATTACACCAATATTATAAAAAGAAAAGATTTTTTACTGCATTGAATAAGGGCTTCTTAGGCCGTGTTTCCACCTGCAAATAAACTCGCGGAAGTCTTGCATGAGTTACTTGCAATATCGTTTACATGTCCTGCAATTTATTGCTGCAATAACTGTCATGCGAGAAGCTCGCGGATCATACTATCGCAACTTATCGCGGAGGTGTTTACACACCAGATCTTGCGATTGTCGGGATAGGAATTACTGTCACAATTTTTCTATTCTATTTTGTGAATTAATGTCGTCAAGATGCGCACGTGTAGCAGCATTAACAATTTTATTGTCAAAAAAGAAAAAAAGATCAATTTGCTGGATTTCTAGGAGACATGAAGCTGGTACTTACCATAATTTACTGCGCGAAATACAACTGGAAGATGGTCAATAAAAACAAATTTATATAAATAGGTATATAAAAAAAATTATCAACTTGTAATAAATAAAATTGTAATATTGCTGTACTATAATTTATAATGTGTACTTTATAAATGTAAAATTATGAACTATTGTTAATGACATATTCTTTAAATAATAACTTACGTAAATTAGTTAAATTATAAAATTAAATAAGCATAATATAAATATTTGTATGCCAATTTGTTGGCGAATTGTGCGGACATGAAATTTATTATATAAAAACTTTGTAGCCACAATTCAAACAAATAAAATTTCATTTCATTTTCAAAAAATATTCACTTTATTCCATCTTAAGATCTCATATAATCCTATTGACTTAATAGTTTCTTCACAAGAGCATTCACGACTTTGTCTTTGACTCATTATTTTCAAATACTTATATAAAAATCAAAAGCCGTGTGGGTGATACTTGCAGCTTGCTGCGAGATATACGAAACTAGACCGATAAGCAGTGAGATCTGTCGCGAGTAGACGCAGTCTCAGTCTCAGTCCTAAATACTTAAGGCCGCGTTTCCATCTGCAAGTAAACTTCCACAAGAACTGTCCGACAGTCTGTCTGACAGCAACTTGCAAGTGTAAACCATGTAGCAAGTTCTGTCGCGACAGTTTGTCAAGCGCTTCTTGCGAGAAGTTGTGAAAGCGTGTGTAAACATGACTGCGTCTACTCGCGACAGATCTCGCTGCTTATCGGTCTAGTTCCGTATATCTCGCAGCAAGCTGCAAGTATCGCCCGCACGGCTTTTGTTTTTGTTTATTTGAAAATAATGAGTCGTGAATGCTCTTGTGGAGAAACTATAAAGTAAATAGGATTTTATGAGATCTTAGAGATGGAATAAAGTGATTATTTTTTGAAAATGAAATGAAATGAAAATTTATTTGTTTGAATTGTGGTTAAAGTTTTTATAATAAATTTCATGTCCGCACAATTCGCCAACAAATTGGCATACAAATATTTATATTATGCTTATTTAATTTTATAATTTAACTAATTAACGTAAGTTATTATTTAAACAATATATTATTTACATTAGTTCATTAGATCATTTTACATTAAATAGTACACATTATAAATTATAGTATACTATTTATTTCACAAAATAGAATAGAAAAATTGTGACAGTAATTCCTATCCCGACACTCGCAAGATCGGCGTGTAAACACCTCCGCGATAAGTTGCGATAGTATGATCCGCGAGCTTCTCGCATGACATTTATTGCAGCAATAAATTGCAGGATATGTAAACGATATTGCAAGTAACTCATGCAAGACTTCCGCGAGTTTACTTGCAGGTGGAAACGAGGCCTAATATAAGTGGTCACAGAGTAGATGAATTGGTTTGTCAAAAAGTCACAGGTTCGAGATTACATATATTAAAATAAAATACTTTTTTTTAATTGTATGGATTTATCCTACATATAAAATAAGTTCTTGATCCAGGATAAAAACGAAATAAAATGAAGTCTACCTAACTTTCTTTGTTTTTTCTTTCTTTCGATACTTACTTTTTGTAGCTTTCTATTACTGAAAATAATTATGATAATAACGCCGTGTTTCCACCTGCAAGTAAACTCGCGGAAGTCTTGCATGAGTTACTTGCAATATCGTTTACATATCCTGCAATTTATTGCTGCAATAAAATATGTCATGCGAGAAGCTCGCGGATCATACTATCGCAACTTATCGCGGAGGTGTTTACACACCAGATCTTGCGAGTGACGGGATAGGAATTACTGCCACAATTTTTCTATTCTATTTTGTGAAATAATGATGTCGTCAAGATGCGCACGTGTAGCAGCTACATTGATCAATTTGGGTTCGAGACTGGATTTCTAGGAAACATGAAGCTGGTACTTACCATAATTTATTGCGCGAAATACAACTGGAAATGGTCAATAAAAATAATCAACTTGTAATAAATAAAATTGTGATATTGCTATACTAGGTATAATTTATAATGTGTATAAATATAAATGTAAAATGATCTAATGAACTAATGTAAATAATATATTGTTTAAATAATAACTTAGTTAAATTATAAAATTAAATAAGCATAATATAAATATATTGTATGCCAATTTGTCGGTGAATTGTGCGGACATGAAATTTATTATAAAAACTTTCTAACCACAATTCAACAAATAAATTTTCATTTCATTTCATTTTCATTTCATTTTCAAAAAATAATCACTTTATTCCATCTCTAAGATCTCATAAAATCCTATTTACGTTATAGTTTCTCCACAAGAGCATTCACGACTCATTATTTTCAAATAAACAAAAACAAAAGCCGTGCGGGCGATACTTGCAGCTTGCTGCGAGATATACGGAACTAGAGCGAGAAGCAGCGAGATCTGTCGCGAGTAGACGCAGTCATGTTTACACACGCTTTCGCAACTTCTCGCAAGAAGCGCTTGACAAACTGTCGCGACTGTGGTCGCGACAGAACTTGCTACATAGTTTACACTTGCAAGCTGCTGTCAGACAGACTGTCGGACAGTTCTTGCAGAAGTTTACTTGCAGATGGAAACGCCGCCTTAGATTTATATGTTCCTACATTATCTGTAGACCTTAGTTTCGTTAACAACAGTCAACATCAACTTCAACAATAATTTTAATTACCTACCTGCCAAGCACAGTGCCTAGTGCCAAAATTTAGATAAAAGTACATAGGTAGGTATAAAATTTATTTTTAGAAAAAAGAAGAAATTGTTGTAATAACAAATACAACTTGCATTATCTAAATCTATTAAAAATGAGTGGTGATGTATTACAAGTGAGCCTTAATTGAATACGGCTTTATAGGGAGTAACCCATCCAAAGCATTGAAATGTGTAATCAATAATTTATCGATGCTAATTGTGTATGTACCTATTTTATTTGCATTGACTACTGTATTTCATAAATGTTCTGTAAAATACTATGTAGTCCATAAGTCATAATAAGTAAACATTAATTAAAGTTATCAATCTGGTTATACATCCAAAATCCGCTGAATCCATATTTTAGTAGTTACTTGCAACAATGTATCCACTTTGTTGCATGTTATGATTTGTAAGGAAGTGATTACGAACAATCGCCCATTCTTATCCTAATCATTTCTAAGAAGACGCGATCTCCAGATCGTGGTACTGTTTAAACATAGAATAAATCAGTTACACACTAACCATCTTATTGTACGGACCTTAATTAAATTCATATAAATTAAAATATATTTTTTTAAAAGACAACCCGCGGTCGCTGGAACTTGACTGGCGCAGCCGGTAGGATTTTCGCGTGGAAATCCTTATTCAGTAAACCTTATATTACTGTTTTCGCGCAAAAACTCCAAACTCAGTTTTACGCGAATATCTATGTAAAAGGACTGTCTATACGCAGATGCGAAAATTCCGAACCAAATAAATTCGTCAAGTGATTGTGTGAAAGTGTCGTGCAGTGTGTGTAACTCAGGAAGAATGCAGAGGAGCAGCTTGTGAGTAAACCTTTTCACTTCCCTGTTTCGTCTCATTTTCCACAATTTACAATCAGCATCATTGGACCATATGTTAATCTGATTTTGTTAGCACAAAAATAGGCTTGCATAATTAGTTTACATATTATAGCTACATTGCGTAGTACTAGGTTAAGTAAAATAAAAGTAAAGTAAAATTGATTTTGGTATAATATAAATTATGATTCCGCAGGAAATATCAAATATTATACCTAAATAGGACGGTAGCGAAAGCTTACTGAACTTATTTATAGCAAAAAGCGAATATGTAATAAGAAATTTTAAAGTCGAAGGAAATAGAAATCAAAACGAATACTTATTTCACGCAATTACAAGTAGGCTAGTTGGTGAATCAGCTAACTTATTAAGCGAACATCAAGATATTGTGTCTTGGGAAGAGTTCGAAAATATACTTTCCCAGCATTTCTGTGATACAAGATCCGAAGAGTGCATAGCGCTAGAGCTAGAGTCATTAAAAATTAAACATGGTGGATCGTACAACCAGTTTTGTCAGATAATACAAAGCATAAGAAGTAGTTTAGCATCTAAAGTTAGTAGGCTAACTGATACAGGTATAAAATCCGCAAAAACTGTAATATATGATAACGCAGCGCTAATTGTGTTTTTATATAACTTACCGGAAGATTTGATAAGAATTGTCCGCTTAAAAGGAATTAAAAATTTAGAAGATGCTAACGTAACGGCACCGGTTTCCGACTAGCCTCCTCTATCCGACCATTTTGATTTTTAATTGATAAAACGTTTAAAATATGCGCGACACTCGTGAAACTGAAGGCTTTCGATCCAATCACTTATCGTACGTCATCTGTCCAAAATTGGGTTTCAAATTTTAACCGACATTTCGTCAATCCAAGAAAAGCTAGGCGAGGGTGTAGTTTGTATTGGATTGAATGCGTAAAAAACATAAAACGGTGAAAATAAACATTTGGATTTTTACGCTAAATGCTCTGGTAAGTTTGTGGTTAATTTACTTTAAACGTTTTATTGGTGTTTTAAATTATTAATTTTAAAATATACATGCAAAGATAGCGTGTTTTTATAAGTTTTTTTGGACAAATAATTATGGACGGAATGAGGAGCTTTTCAAAATAACAACATTCCGAAATCCGACCGAATCGGTCGGTAAAAGGAATTTCGCACTTTGTAAAAGAAGGTAATTTTCTATTATGCATGTTGTTTTGTGGAGGTTTCGTATTAAGTTATTTATTCTAAACGCTATGCTTACATACTACACCTGTATGCGACCAATGCTAACTTTAATGGATTATTTGTAATATACGTTTTAACTGACACGCTTTTTTGATTTATTTGGTATTCATTTACAAAGACCGGTCTGGTTTAAAAACCCTATATTTTACGTTTTTGACACATAATTGCATAACTACGAAATTGTCAGATCTTTATAAGTGTACATATGAAATAGAAATGAACTAAAAATGAATATCCATTTCGGTTTAAAGGCTTTATTACGCAAATGTAGGTTTGGTCGGAATCTAGGTGCGATTTATTTCCCTGTTTCCGTCCAACTTGGTTGCTTTTGCTTGCGCTGTGCTTGAGTGAAATTGCATGTGTTTATTTCAGGTAGGTACATCATCATGAGTGATAAAAAAAGAGGCTGAAGTATTCTCATTAGCTGAAATAATACTTTTGGTGAAATGGATTTTAGAATTGGGCAAAGTAGTCAGTCAGTTGCTGGAATCTGCCAGTAAATTAATTAAGATTTTAGGCTGTAGTCTAACATAGAGTTAGTTTTTGTTGTTATAATAAATGCTCAAATATTATTTAAAATGGTTGTTTTTGTACGAATTTCCATTGTATTTCTATTACCATAAAGTTGATTTTAGTAGAAAATATTTGGCTGGTCGGAATCTAGCTACTCAGTGGTCGGATACACGTGTATTTGTACTCAGTCGGTCGGAAAATGGTGCTTTCAGTTAATTTCCAGTTGTGACAGTTAAAATCCAAATTTAGGTATTAATAAGCCATTATGAAATACAATTATGTGCATATTTTCAAATATAAGTTCGTAATCTTTCATAATATAATTTTTTCTTATGACCTCTAGAGTATTTAATTTATCTTTTAAAGGATTCATTTAGCCGTATCAATCAGTGGTCGGAATTCGGCGCCATTGCGTTATAAGCACAGTTACGGAGGAAGTAAATTTCTTTAGTCAATATAATGTTAAAAATAAAATAATAAAAAGCAACGCGCACAATTAAATGCGTCCAACGCAACCTTTTATACCTAATTTTAAACCAATTTCATATATAACAATAAAGGTGATGTCCAAAAAATGACCCAGAATCGACAGGAATGAAATGTGTACCAATGGATTGATAATTAAATATAATATAATGTAGCTGAAGTGGTAACGATGAAATCGTTATAGTATAGGAGCTAGGAGGAAAATAAAATAAGTAAGAAATTCGTTTAAAAAAATAAAATATGAGTTTACGTCATGTTGTAGCATAATATGACGTTGTAATAATGTTGTATCACTTGTGTTATCCATGATAATTATCATCAACACATTTTAAGCAACAGCAACATAATACCATAAGTCATCATGTTCAATCACAACATAACAAAAACTCCGTTTTTTGTAGTTTTTTCTTTTGGCTCAAGTTTGCTTTAGTACTGTATGTATTATTGGTACTTAATTCTGTGGCTAAGGGTTGGAAATAAATAATAACTAGTGGAAAACCCGGCTTCGCTCGGGTGAAATTTGACTCATAATACACGTCTAGTTGCAAAATGTAGGTAGAAATTTCTGTAGTCATCGGTTCTCAAGGAATATTAAAGGAATAAGCAAGGCATAGATTCGTATAGCTTCGTTCGTTATGTTTAATAAATATAATAAATAAAAACTGCAAAAGTTTTTACACAAATTATTTTTATTTCAAAATAAACTAACACAAATTAACAAAACATATAATTTTTAAGGTTTACTCTGTGTAAACCTCTTTGTTTTAAGCACTCAGTCTTTTTCTCTACTTTGACAGGTAAATTCAAATTCAAATTCAAATTGCTTTATTTGCAGAATGTAGAATACAGATGTTTGTAGATACAGATAATATTGATCCTTAAACATTCTGCTCGTAGTTGAGCGTGCAAATATATTATAAACTACATTATACAATATTATATACCACAACACTTATAGATACACTTATATAAAAAAAATATTATTAATTTATGTCCAGATATGATATCCATTAATTTTAAATTTCTATTTTTGATTTGTCAAGTCACTTATATCATAGAATTGTTTTGTGATCAGCCAGTTTATTAACCTCGTCCGGAATATATGTACAGGTAATTCTTTAAAATCGTCTGGTATTTTATTGAATATTGTAATGCTTCTAAAAATTATACTATTTTTCGCAGTATTTATTCTACACGTCGGAAAATAAAGTTTGTTTTGATGTCTGGTCATAATTTGAGTATTAATGTCTCCTTTTTTCGTGTAATACTCGGGGTGCTTTCTTACAAATAAGCATACATCTCTAATATACATACATGTCAATGTTAATATACGAAGCTTAGCAAATATGGGTCTACAGCTGTCTCTTTGTCTCAATCCTACTATGGCCCGTACGCATTTTTTTTGCGCTATAAACACCTTTTGTCTATCACAAGATTGCCCCCATAATATAAGTCCATATGAGAGGATTGATGACACATATGCATGGTAAGCATTTAGGGCGGCCTCCATGGACACTGTGTTCCTGAGTCGTCTTATGACATAAACAAATCGGTTTATCTTGTCACATATGTATTCAATGTGCACATTCCATTTTAAATTTTCGTCCAAATGGATACCCAGAAACTTGTAGCTTTTTACCTGTTCTATGGTTTTGTTTTCATAATCAACTTTTAATTCGATTGGTCGACTATTTTTAGTGCAAAATTGGATCATTTTAGTTTTGTCAAAGTTGATTTGGAGGTTATTGCTTTTTAACCACCCTACTATATCACATAATGCTTTACCTATTTCTAATTTGTAAGAAGTATTCCTTGCATTGCCTTTCACAATAAGTGTGGTATCATCAGCGAATAAAACTGTTTTGTGTTTGGTTATGTTTGGCAGGTCGTTTATATACATGAGAAATAGAAATGGACCGAGAATACTGCCCTGTGGCACTCCGGAGCTTTTGAACCTTCTACTGGATTTATATATAATTTTATTTTTGTTAACACATTTTACTAGTTCGACATATTGCTCCCTTTCTCTGAGATAGTTTTCAATCCATTCATTGTCTGTACCGAATTAGAAAATATCTGAATACGGAACTTCGTGTAAGGCTTTGTGACAGCCTTGTCCTATCTAAGTTTAATTACATGGATGTGGTATATGGTAGGCGAATTTTGAAGCGAACGAAACGAGCAATACAGCGCGTACAAAACGCATGTGCCCGTTTCTGTTGGAACATTCCTCCACGGGAGCACATTACGCCATTTTTAAATAAAGCCTGTTTGTTAAATATGGAAAATCGACGACGACTCCATTTCGCCTCGTTCCTTTTCGATATTATTAAGTTTGAGTCTCCCCAATACCTTTTTCAAAAGTTGGTTTGGATGGGAGATCATCAGGCAGCGTACAAAACGAGACAAGCAGCGACTAAACTGATGATTCCCAAACACCACTCTGCCAGTTTCCGAGGTAGCTTCAAATACAGTGCCACTAAGTGTTGGAACAATTTACCACCGCCGCTGCCTAGCCTCCGCGCGGTTGAGAACTTTAAAAAAAAATACACTGTTATATTACTTGAGAAACAGATCCAACCTTAGTGGCTACTGATGTTGATTAATGGATAAATATAATAAATAGTATAACTATCTGTCTCTATCTAATATATTATGTAAATCTATCAAATGTAAAATATTGAATATAATATGTTAATTATACTTACCTTATTTATTACTACATACATCATATATTTTATTCTATTAATTTTGTTTAATTCTGCACACAGACGTATTATTTTTGTTTGGTTTAATTGTTTATATATATTATTATTATTTATTTATATCTATATTTTACTGTTGGAATGGAGGTCACTCTAATTGCAACAACGTTTAGGGGCCACTGAAAACCAGCGCTGTGCGTACACTTGTGTCGTACAGTATTTAGCTGAGTTGGTCACCCTTTTTCGAGGACACACTACCGTGCAAATTTTGTTTTATTTTTATTTTCTCTTTTTAAATTTACTTTTATTTTATTTTTTGCTGTTTTGTTTATTATGTTTTAAGATTTTGTTTATTATGTCCTTGAAATAAATGTATTTTCTTTCTTTCTTTCTTTCTTTTCATTCGCTTTACCTCTGATCCCATATTTCGCTAGTTTATATAAGAGCAAATTATGGTCTACAAAATCGATCGGTAGATAAGTACTTACTAATTTTAAAAATAAAAAATGAAATTGTGGTTCTTTAACCAAACTGGCTAAATCAAGAATAATAGTAGGATTAGGCCTTATCTACCTTTTCCTAGGGATAAATCAGCTTTAACACAGAATGCCTTGTCTCATTGCATGGCTCTTACAAACCAAGTCACTATTCAGCAGAGGAAGTATACATCTAATGTTTTATTTATTTTATGTAAGAAAGTTCTATCTTTTATATAAAATTAATAAAACATTTACTGAACATTTTATGTTCAGTTTGACTGTTTCAATGGCATAATCCTACAAAAAGATACAATCCATAGAATATTATTATAAAGGTATGTAAATTGTAATTTTACAATGAGTACTTATCCGAGAATTTGGCAAAGGTACTTATAAAAAAATATTCTCTATTATCACAGGTTGATTATGACAAAATTTCTCTATATATAACATTTTTCGATAAATATTTATCACCTTTCAAGCCTTGTTCAGTGGTATTGATAATTTGAATTTTTACATCATCGAATCTTCGAACTCGAGAGAAGGCAACATAGAGCTGTCCATGGGTGAACACAGGATTAGGTAAAAATATACCGATTTTGTCGAAAGTTTGTCCCTGGCATTTGTTAATTGTCATAGCGAATGCTATGCGAATGGGAAACTGAAGCCGACAAAATTTAAAAGGCAGTTGACTGTTAGATGGCTGGAGACGAATTCGAGGAATAAAAACTCTGGTTCCCACATGGCTACCACAAATAATTTCGGCATCAATGACACGTGAAGCTAACGCTCTAACAATAAGACGGGTTCCATTGCACAACCCAACAGTCGGGTTTAAATTTCTCAAAAGCATTACTATACAACCAACTTTTAATTTTAGAATGTGTGGTGGTAGTCCTGCAGGCGTTATAGTATTTAGAAATTCTACGGGATAGTTTAAAACATCATTATGGTCGTCCTCAACCACAGCGTCAGAACTTTCATAAATTTTAAGCAGGCCGGGGATTTTTTCGACAACTTGGTCGTTCAATTGAAAACAATCATCGTTTTTGGGAGTAAGGATAGCTTTCATTGAATAACTTTTATTATCATTTGTGTTCAGGGAAACACCAAAAATATGGTCTACAATTGAATTATCTACAATGCATCGTTGAGGCAGTTCAATGTGGTCGTCATCATCTTCATTAGCTGATCCATCGCCTACCTTTAATACCCATAGAGCAAACTCTAAATCATCGTGCGCTCTCATATTATGAGCCAATTGGAGTTGAGTAAAGTTTGGCCACATTGAAAATTGCTTAATTGAAGCTTTTATAATATCATTTCGTGACCCATTAACTACAACTGGTAAAATCTGACGAAAATCTCCTGCGAATAACAAAGTTTTGCCTCCAAAAGGTAATTTATTTTTCATTATATCTTGAAGGAGTCGATCAACTACAACAATATCATGACATTTAGTCATGGGTGCTTCATCCCAAATGATTAAATGAGTTTCCTTCAATAAATTAGCTGCTGGTGACCCTAACGACATATGAGACGTAGAATCTACATCTGAATTAATTGGAATTTTGAATCGCGAGTGAGCTGTTCTACCACCATCTAACAGAGTTGCTGCAATACCGGAAAACGCAACGGGTAGGCAAATTTTATTTTCAGATCTTAAAATATGTAAAATAGTTGTAAATACGAAAGTCTTTCCAGTTCCTCCAGGGCCGTCAAGGTAAAACAGCTTTCTCTCTGTGGGATTATTCACAGCGTTTAGTATTGTATCGACCACACATTTTTGTTCGGTGTTCAATTTTTGGTATTTTTCATAGCCATTTGCTTTTTCAAGTTCACAGTCATAAACGGGATCCGATAAAAAAACATTATTTTCACCAATATCTGGTTCCGGAAGTCCGAAATCTGTTAGTCTCTTACCATGGAGTTTCAATGTTTCATCAATTTCTTGTAAAGCCAACTGTTTGGATAATATTTCAGGGCGTGATCTTGTAAAGTCTTCGATAAAATGTGATGTAAACTTTTCCCAAAGAGCATTAGGATCAGTTACTTCACAAAATACGCAAATTAACGCAAACAGCTGTCGTAATTGCCGAGGAAGTTTAAAATCAATTGCTTCATTCAAACATGAATTTTTTTCCCATTCTTGATCGTCAAAAAGGAGCCCTCTTGCTTGAGCAGCTTCTCGAAATGAGTTGTAAATAATATTTTCATAAGTTCTAACATCTCTGAAGCAAGTTGGCCCTTTGACGTGAAGAAGTAATAGCCGGAGATAATATCGTTCCCGATCAGAAAAGGAATAATTATACATTCTTGCAATTACTTTATCAGCCGCTGACTGAGATATTCGTGGTTGCCACTGTCCATGGATAAATCTGAAATGTGTCGGAATTTCAGTGTAAAGATATTGTCGAGCACTTTCTTCTGTTCTGTTTAGTTCAAAAAATGCTAATAATGTTGATTTTTCAGCTGATCTAGCTGCTGCTTCATGAACATTCTGATCTGTAAATACGACAGTTTGTTGGTTTTCCAAATGAACACCTAACTGTATAATTGTGTGACTCATTTTGTGCATTGAAAATTCAAATATTCGCCAAACTGCTTCAGGAGCCGAAACATACCTGGTATCAATATAAGCCTTAATTTCATCATGGTGTTCATTACTTGATGTCGATTGATCACTGGACTCTTGTGGCGCTACTGTGATTTGTATCTTTGCTCGGTCATGACCTTTATAAATATATTTATTAATATATTTCACACTTTTGACACTTGAACAAATTTCCACATTTATGTGAGCATTAAATTTTTTACATAGATAGGGATTGTAGGGCACCACCCATCTGTTATCACACTCGAAATCCTTCTTTTTTATTGTTCGTCCGTCGTCTCTTCTTCTTATTATAGCATAACCTCCATTTTGGGTACCATCTCTAGTTTCTCCGCAAAATGTCTTTGGGTAGTTTTTAGAACATTTAGAGGCAGTTCCATCATTTTTCATGCAGGGTGAATTCATATATCCAGGGCCACATGGCCCATGGATCATGTTTTTTGACACAGTGTGAAAAAGTTCCTGGTCTTTATCTGGATCAGGTATTTCTGCACACACAATTTTATCATAATCTACTGATGACCTTGGTTTATCTTCATTTCTTAGAATAATAAGCATATGCGCATGTGGAAGCCCACGTTTCTGAAATTCAATGGTGTAAAACCACGCACTCGGTATTCCAAAAATATGTTTCCTTGTAATGTCATCTAAAAGTTCCTCCAATTTTAGTTTAAAAATTCTGGCAATTAAATCGGGTCTATGTTCTTTTTTAGTGCCTTGTAAATTATCTAAGATTTCCTGCCAATTGGGATTGCACGTAAAAGTTATAAATAAGTCTGGTTTACCATACTTGCATACAATTGCCATGGAATCCTGATAATTTTGCATCATGTGCCTAGGACTTCCCACATAAGTTGATGGCAATATTATCATTTTACCAATTCCTTGACCCATTTCTCTATCATTATTGTACAGGCTATCCATTAAATTGTTATAATTGTCAGCTCTGAGCTGTTTTTGATTCAATCGAAGAAACAATAATCTTTGAGATTCAATCCTAACATAGGCCAAGACACAATATTCATGAAAAAGTTTTTCGGCGTAAAATAATGGGCTAAAATTTTTACGAACAGCAAGTCTATATTGATAAAATTGTAACATTGTAAGACGGCTTCGAGCAGTTCGACTCTCTTCTCTGTGTTGAAGATTTTCATGCCATCCGAGTTCTCCATTAGGAAAAAGTAAAGGAAAGGCTAAAGGATCAATATTGGGACTGGTTGATTTGAGTGTAGTTAAATGTTGAGAATATTCTTGTACAGAGAAGTCTATATTTAATGGAGGTTCACCGTTTTCTCCTACAAAGATGACCGCTATCTCATTATTTGATGGTGTTATACCGACGCAAATCAAGAGATTTATGTTTACAAAAATGCATTGATACCGAATATTTGGGTCGATTTTCTGAGGCTGCTTTTAACTCCTCTTCAGCTAAAATTGCAGCCACTCTTTTGTATGTTTTGACAAAAGGATTGGATTCATTGAGCATTGTTTGTAAAGACCTCATTATATTGCTTCTACATAATATGTTATTTCTAGAATCAGATAATCGTTCATTTAATGCTGCTTTATCTTCAATTATGTACAATTGGTTGTATTGTGGTTTATGACCTTGCAACGGAAACAAAGATCCAGTTTTTATATAAACTTGCCCTTGTACCCTATAAGTGAAAAATCCTGGAGGGAGTGTGTTCAAGTTTGAATTTATGGATGCCATTGCAAATACTGAATTATATTGTCGTATATTAGCTTTAAAATGATTAGCATCCGACGTATTGCCTTTGTATAAATCTAATAATATATCTGGAATTGGCTTTAATGTTCTATCTGGGTCTATGTATACCTTCCCATTATGACAACAATTTTTAAAATGATTTTTAATTTTTTCACCTAAAAAATGAAGTGCTTGACATTGAACACATTCATAAATCATAGAACTAACTGAATGTACTGATACTTGAATGGTGTTATTTGAAAGTGCTAAATATACATAGTTAGTCCTGGGGGGCTGATGTTCTGTACTAAACCTGCTTGAATATTTACGCTTTTTCGGGGGTCTGCCCGCCATTTGATATATTTTCTTTCTCCTCTTCTTCTAAAGAAATAAAATCACTGCAGACTGACAACATTGATTTTTGTTTTTTCTCGTTGTCCGAAGAAACATCATCAGTCACCAGCAACTTTTCGACTATCGTCAACTCTTCGTTATCGACCTTAAAGGAGAAAATATATTAGATAAATATTCAAATAATAATAACTATTGTGAATGTATGTAGGTATATCCTCGCATCTCTATC
>CAJQZM010029122.1:0-23514 GCA_907164665.1 Colias nastes | reverse complement strand
GACTACCGTGAAACAATAAAATATCGTGTCCATAATAATTTGTTTCATAATTAATATTTGACCATAATAATTACGAAACAAAACAAATAAATAAATCGTCACTTGATAGTGGAAAGTGGAAACACGCACAAAACCAGAATAAACCAGTTTACGCTGTCCGCAGGTGCCACGTGCAGACGTTTGGTATCGTTAGAACATAAAATTCAAAAATTATAATTATTACGTATAGACCGGGAGATATTGACACAAAATTTCGAGTCATTTGTAACAGGATGGCGGTTCTACAGGGGTCTTAGTACGCAATGACAAAAAGAAAAACGATGGTGTGAACACTGGTACCGGCGGCTTAGTCGCGTGGGCGTTAGTCGAACTCGTCGGAAAAATAGCGAAAGTCAAACGATTTGTAACACAAAAATTTTAGAATTTACCGACAGCCCATAAAAAAGAAGTAGGCGGTAGTGTCATGCCATACTTTTCCGGTGTGACTTACAGCCCGCCATACCGACGCGAATGTGTTGATTTAAAAAAAAACAATTCAACCATTTGTACCAGGCTAACTTTTGCACAGGTAACCATCGTCGTGCAGCCATTTACGAAAATCGCCATGCCATACTTTTCGGACGATTCCAAATGGTCGCCATACCGCCGAAAATCTGCAAAAATTTTTTTTTTCGCCAAACTTTTTGTACCAGTATTGCATTTGGATTTTTGGAGAGTATTTGATAAAATGTGACCATTATTATATTTACCATACTTCTAGTAGGGGGAAAAAGTGCTGCCATACTTGAAAAATTAATTTAGTATTAATTTATATAAGTGAAGATTTCCACCACCTAGATCTTTGAAATTTTGTATTTATATTCGTTGAAC
Organism: Colias nastes; assembly: GCA_907164665.1. Classification (NCBI taxonomy): domain Eukaryota; kingdom Metazoa; phylum Arthropoda; class Insecta; order Lepidoptera; family Pieridae; genus Colias; species Colias nastes. The sequence continues at coordinate 22,644 of CAJQZM010029122.1, read as the reverse complement.
CTCAAACTTACAGGAAAAATTAGTGCCATACTGTTACTAATCGTTCAAAATACGAATAAAATCTTACAATAAAAAAAATCTTATACACATTCGCCACCTCCCACAGGTATGGCATTATCACACTTCTATTTATAATCATTCAGGAGTTGTTGAAAAAAAAAATTTAGGGTGGTACAAATGGTTCGGCGAAAAAAAAAAATTTGCAGATTTTCGGCGGTATGGCGACCATTTGAAATCGACCGAAAAGTATTGCATGGAGATTTTCGTAAATGGCTGCACGACGATGGTTACCTGTGCAAAAGTTAGCCTACAAATGGTTGAATTGTTTTTTTTAAATCAACACATTCGCGTCGGTATGGCGGGCTGTAAGTCACACCGGAAAAGTATGGCATGACACTATCGCCTACTTCTTTTTTATGGGCTATCGGTAAATTCTAAAATTTTTGTGTTACAAATTGTTTGACTTCGCTATTTTTCCGACGAGTTCGACTAACGCCCACGCGACTAAGCCGCCGGTACCAGCGTTCACACCATCGTTTTTCTTTTTGTCATTGCGTACTAAGACCCCTGTAGAACCGCCATCCTGTTACAAATGACTCGAAATTTTGTGTCAATATCTCCCGGTCTACACTACTACAAACGCAAAAATTTCTCCAAGCTAATTTACCTGTACCAGTGTTGGAATAATACAAATATAGTTTATTTCGAGTTAAAACTAATTTAGGTACAGTTTGGTTTTGTAATTTATTATCTGATAGATATTATTAATACTAAATTATGATTATTATAGATATGGCTAAAAGGTAGGTATATAGTCTTTTGAGGTATTACTTATATATAGGCTTTTTTCCGAGAATTTTTGATTACAGCAATGGAGTACGTCAAATGAAGGCAAATGTGTTCAAATCTTTCCTAGACGTACAGTGCCACAAACTTATCTGACCCGGTGGCCAAAACTGGAACTACGTGCCGCCTTTTTGAAATGTCACATTTTCACAGACTTCATACGGAATATTTTGTATAAATAAAAAGTTACTTATTAATGTTAATTTACACCATTGGCAATGACATTATTTTTACCCTTGCATCCGGGGAAATACTATTTAGCGGCACTAAAATCGACATCAGTGACACCGTCACCGGGTCAGTTAAGTTTGTGGCACTGTACAGTTTTTTATGTCATTTTATTCATTACATTTCATCGTCATTTTATTTTCGAGAAATTTTCACTGTTTTAGAAAATATCTTAAGAGTCCATATACAAAATTGCGCTGGACGAAAGCTAGTATTTTTACGTTTGAACGCGATCATCGTGTACCTAGTCGAGTAGCAAAGGCTGCAGCGCTCAAAGTGGAAACATTATAGGACCTTATTATCTCGTTATCGTCTACTCCACCAATTCTAATCTAGTATCGTGGGCTTCCCGACTACTACGCGCGGGAAAAACGTACTTTTGTAATTTTGTGTCTGACGGAGCAGCGCAACACGTACCACTCCATAAAGCGCGGAGCGCGGTCTGCCGTAACAGCGTTTGCGCTCCCGTATATAATCGAAAATTCTAGAGAACTTTAAATTATTCCATTACTTTCATAAATCATATAATATGTATTTTTTTGATTGCAAATTTTTAAGCATAAATCTATCATTTAATGTGTATTTTTTATTTATTTTTTACTCTGTCGTATGTTTTAGAAATTCGACGCCAAATACACATAAAATTTCATCAAAGTAAGGCTATTTTAACTTAGATTTTCTTTGAATTTTTGAATAAAAGTACTTAAAATGCCTCGAACACATTTTAGGATGTCTCAGTGTCTTTACTGTTGTATATTTTATAAGAAAACTTCTTCTTTTAATTTCCGTGTAAACTACAAAGACACGAACGTCCCGCATGGAAAAAATTGAAACACGCCTCAGGTTATTGGCTATTAAACAAACTGGACAATGAATATCAATAAATTGTTTCGAACATATTTTAGATATTGAATGAATCTTTAATTTAAGATATCATCACACATTGTTACTAATTTAGTTTTGTTAAACGAGCTCCTAAAGAATTACAGAAACAAGTCAAAATCACTCTAAAATCGATACGGCCTCTTAAGAGGAAGGTCTAAATAGTAATGCTATTCTTATAATATGCAGCGATCAACAATCTTCCCCAAAAAAATCCTGTGCTCTAGCTATTTTCTTCTAGGTATATAGAAAATATGAAAACACTATTTTCTATTTTTCAGAAGTCGCATAAAACTAAAGCATCCAAGGCTTTTAACTTCAGATTTATTTAATCTTGAAACTAAACTTGACAGCGATTTGGCCATCAGCCTGATCCATCGATCGACGCTAAAAACTATTAGTCCATTATCTAATCCGCTTATTTTTCTTTACTTTTGTAATAAATTTGTAGTAAAGTATAAAAGGTATGTAAATGGAGACGATAATGTTTATTAGAATTTGATTTGCTCGGTCAAAAGTAAGAAATGAGTGTTTGAGATCACCAATAACTAATGGTTAAATTATTATTAAAGATATAAACGCATACAATAGGAATTAGGAATTATCTGAATTGTATGCAAGGTCGCGAACATAATACCAGTCTTAATACAAGTAAATACGGGTAGAATTTAATACTATGATTTAAATAATTATCGAAACTGATATTATTTTCAATTTGAAAATCCATATTATAATTTGGTTATCCTTGTATTCGCATTCGTGATGGCACGAATATTTATGAATGCATCGCTTGCAGCGAGTTGTTTGATTATTTATTTAAAGCAGATGCTTTATTTTCAGCGCTGCAAAGCGGCTGCAATTTAAAATTATCATTCAAAATATCTGCGGTTTTTAAATTACACATTTCATCCCTGAACAGAGAATTCTCAATATTAATAACAATGTAAATTGTGTGGATTTTGTCGTCGCCATAATTAAATAATATTAATCCATTGTGCAATTGTGAAGCTTATAGGTACAAAGTATCCCAGAGATTAAAAAAATGGAAGTTGCAGGGTTCAATCATTCATTACAAGTAGGTATTAGTAAAAAACTTACAAAGTTAAATATTTTTTAAGTTAGGTCTAGGCCCATTAGTTGCTTAACCTGAAAAGTAAAACGAAGTCGAACTTTTCAACTTTTATTTCTTATATGGCGCAGGAAATATTATTCTGGACATTTCAAGTACCCAGAGGAGAAACATGGAGCTTTTATTAAAATTTTCACACAGTAAAAAACACAATGACAAAATATGAGACTACTTATTATTTGTAAATAATCCACCTACTTTCTTTGTTAGATATAAATAGCAAAAATCATTTCTATACCTAGTAAAAAACATAATTTCATTTCAATACCTCTAAATTGCCTTTACGTCCTTCAATCCAACTACCCTTCATTGCCTAACTCTATCCATTATACTGCCTATTCAATGATCGATCAACACAACTTCTTATTCAATAGAACACAAAGGCAATATTTCCCAGATGTATTCCCGTAACAAATTATAATACCTACCTACTTGTTAAATTTTCCATTCATCCAGTAGTAATCAAATCGTTCTACAGCTTCAGGCATTCATTACAATAGCCAGCTATAATATTTCATGAGATTTGCAATTGCTTTTCAATTTGTAATCACTGTACGAGCTTCAATGTGTGCTACAATTCCGATATTAGGTTACAAATAACAATATTTTGTTACTAAGCATTAATTATATTTGAAATTAATCAGGTAGGTCAAGGACTCTCTAATTTATCGGCAAATTATTTTATGTTTCCATAATTTCAAATATGCAAGATTTAACAGTTGCATATAATTCGTATTTAGCCCACATCACATGTGCTTATAATAACATTTATTATGTATAAATTTTTGAAAGTCTACTAAACAGGCTCTATAAGCATTAAGAAGATTATATTTCTGCATTGTTATATATTATAGAAAACATTATATTAAATAAAATGAGCCGCCAAATTTGATCATAGCAACATTTGGCCCACTGATCGGGAACATGCAATTCAGCCGTTTGAAATAATCCGAAAGGAATCCGTGCCAAGGGCAGTGTAGGGCAATTTGTCTTAAACTTAATAACATTCGGCCAATATTCTTTATTTATTCTGAAAATAACATCTTAATGAATCCGTTTACTGTTATTTGAGTGTGAACACGAAAAAAATCGTGTATTAACTATTAACAATACACGATTTTTTTCTAATAAGTATTATTTGTTTATTAATACTTTTTCTTTTTGTCCTCATATACAATTTATTTATCATAACAAATAATATTATTACTCGAACATTTGCGTTATCAATATACATTATATTAACAGACATCTCACTAATCCTGAAAAACATTCTACATACCATCAACACAAGAAACTTTTTGCGAGTTAGCTCGTGTGGCTTTTGCATTCTAGGGTTTTCTATTTTAAATATTTTCATTCATGCTAACATGTCCACTAAATACTGTCCTATAAACTCCTCCTAAATGAAAATCCTAAGCTTGTTACCTTTGGTTTCTTAGATATGTCATAGTTTTCATACAAAGCAAGTTAAAACATGCATATTTCTCCATATTCTCCTGCGATAACTCGATTTCAAGAACAAAGTTAAGACAATAAAATAATAACCAAAATACATTACCATAGAAAAGGTTTCCGATACAAAGGAAACTGTAGAATATCAACCTATGCGGGTCTTATCTATACAGACCTGAGGCTCTATTGGAACTCGAGATTTTGTATTGCTGAGTATGTATAAATAATTAATTAATATTAATTGTTCAATAATAAACGATATCACCAAATGGATAAAAATTAAATATACGTTCAAATACAAGAATTTAGGTGTGTAGTTACATGTTTTGATTGAAAGAAAATTGTATCACTATGGTACTAACCAATAATCTAATTTACTTAGGGCCGATTTTTCAATCCTTGGTTAAAACTTATCCGTCCAATAAAGTATTACACGATAATATTAAAATGTCACCTGTACACTGTCAAATACAGGTAATTAGAATACATTTTTGAAATGGTAGTTTAATACGTTATTCAACGAATAAGTTTTAACCAAGGATTGAAAAATCGGCCCTTAGTAAATAGTTTAATTAATATTGCAATAATAAAACAAATATCTCACACGAAAAATTAAAAAATAAAGCAGGTAATAGCCCCGTCTGTGCGTTAAATAACAATTTTCCTTTATCCCACAGATTTTATTAAAAAACTATTGAATGCCATTTTTGTTAATGGAATTCACTTTCACAAAGCGGTCACAAAATGCTAAAAAGCGTACTCAGCCTTCTAAAATCCATGAGTAGTCAATAGCAATATCAATTGAAGAGTAAAATCAAATAGGTACACAAACGCTCAATCGGCCATACAGTTTACTCAACAAATGAAATGTCATGTGTTTTGAGAGCAGATTTTAACAGCTGAAACTCTATTTAATTGGTCGATTTTTGCACCGATTCGAGTGTAATTAAGCGCACATTTGATGCTGAATCATCACATATCTTAAACGTTTTTATATAACCAACACAATACATTGTTGAAACAGTGATCCTTTTTCAATAAAAACAGGTGAGATAAGTAACTAATGGGAATTAAATCTATAAAAGGTTCTTCTAACTCTTATGATTCATTGATTGAATTGGTATTACAACCCACCTTACTAATAACCCTACTTACAATTTTGAAAAATTCTTAGTATAGTCAAAATGTTTTTTTTTTTAAAGTCTGAAAGCCTTTATTTCCTTTAATTTTTTACCACATTTACCACACTCTAAAGTTTTAAACTGACCATGACTATCCACATATTGAAATAAAATACATGCACATTTTCCATATTGACTTTAGTTTAGATAAATATTTGATTTGCATCCACATGTTTGCATTGACAACACACTTCGAAAACCACGCTTGGAATATACCCGTGCAATTTTTATATAACAGTTGTTCTTTTTTATATATTTTTTAATAAAAACCGCTTTCAGTTTTAATTTTCTGTCCTCAGAAGTCGATATTGATTTTAAATAAGTTAAATTTACTACGTACAAAGAGTACTGAAAGTTTTCACAATAAAGGTATGAAAAAATCTCTGAAATCTAAACAGTTACTGTGAATTTATGGCTAAATATTCTTCCCAAGTACCCAAAAAATGTAATATCTCAAACGAAAACAGTTATATAATAAGCAAAACCTTACGTAAAGCAATTTACCTTGTTTAATACAGCGTCTCGTTATGCATAGCATATGCCTGATTGAATGTGAGAGAAGGCAATTACAAAACAAGAGAACACAAAGCAATGCTTCGAGCAAATGTACCGTGATGAAGCTATGCTGTGTTAAACTTGCATTTTAAATTGTCCATGTTTGTATTATGAAGTAAACAAATCAATAATTTGGAATGGACAAGAAGAAAGAAAATTAATAGTACAGTTTAGGTGTGTTGTGAGTTTATTTATTACTTATAATTTATTTATTTCTAAAATAAATAAATTATAAGTAATAAATAAATAATGAATGCAATCAAAATGGTTTGAATTTAATTTTCGATTGGACAAGAAATTAACTAGTGTTTGATTTTACGCGAGTATTATACATTTAGAAATTAAAGACTTTTTAACGGATTTTAAACGCGATTTATTCATTATACGCTCGCTATATCCACGCTCGCTGTAAAGTGTTCGAAACGTCGGGAAAATAATATAATGAATAAATCGCGTTTAAAATCCGTTAAAAAGTCTTTAATTTCTAAGAAATTAACTGTAAAAAATATATAATTAAGGAAGTGCTCGGGTCGACCTAAGCGAGGAGCTAGTAAATAACTAAATAAATAAGTTAAAGGTAGGTATGTAGGTATAGAATTAACTGAATTATATACCGATTTTCAAACTTCTTCTCAATGCCGTATTTTCAATTCTTTGTTCTGCACGAAACAATAGACGCATATATAACTCTTCAACAACCATTGTACATTCAATCTAATATTTTATTCATTTCATTCACTTCAACAGCACTATAACTATATAGGTACTGAAACTAACTATATAGGCACTGAAATAGAGAAATCTGTGAAGTTATGAAGTGTTTCCACGTCATTGACTCGTCAACACGGTTAACCCTTTCAACGAACCGCTTACGCCCTTTAACCCAATGTTTTAGAGCTGCGTAAGTCAGTAGCTTAGAAATAATCATTCGAATTACTGAGGGAGCGGTACATGACCACTGAACAGCTAAAGTTTCACCTGGGGTATGTTCACAACTTGTCAGCTACGTTTTGAAATGTTAATTTGCATTGTATCTCTTTGTATTTACTTAGACATTGTGATTAATAGTACATGATATATAAAAGATTGCTTTAGTTAAAATAAATGATTAAAAAAATGAAACAATAATGCATTAAAAAAGCATTTTATTTTTCGACTCAGTTCGATCATATTCAGTTCATCAGGACTGATTTGTTTTAATTATAACTAATAAATATATGATACAATAGAAATATTAACCATAACAAATGCAATACAATGTTACGTTACAATCTAAACCCCTCAAATATTTATATCTCAAGATACGGAAAGGATTGTAACATACTGAAATGTTTATTAACCTTCGCGTAATCGTCATAAAATTTTCAATTTAAGAAATTGTTTTTGGGCAAAACGTTAATCGCTGCGTAAACCTCATTTTCATTTCAGGAGTTACCCCAGTCCCATATTTGCCAATTTAAATACTTGTTATATTTACTGCAGAAAGTTTTACAAAGTCGCTCTTTGTTTAAGCTGTGTAGGTTCCTTTTATAATGTTTGTATGGCGAAGGCATACGTGGAGTGCTTTTGTGTGTGTGAGACTTTTTATAACGGAATGTGCGCTAAATTATGGCATTATTTACAACACTTTAAGATTTAAACGGAATAACAATTTTATATGAATAGTGTTTGATGGTAGTTAGATCTATATTCAAGCACATTATATAAATTGATTGGGCTGAAATGTGGCATTATGTCTATCGTTGATGAGATTGTAATGTATTATTGTGAAGCTGATATTGTGTTGATCGAATCACAGATTGAACACGAATTTCTAAGCATATAGTGTAGCTTTGTGTACTGTTACCTATTATGGTACCTATAAGTATACCCTTATAATATAGTTTGGTAAATTGTACTTTTCTTTTGTAATTGTTTTACCGCTTACACGTATAACAATATCGTTTATTACTACACACTACCTCCGCCGCCTGCACACACACACTACCTCCGCAAACAACGCCTTTTTTGTTATATTGCTCATTTATTGTTTTTGTTCTACTTAGTTTGTACAATGCGGTGTTATTAATAAATGTCCTTTTCTTCTTCTTAATAACTATCTAAAGTTTATAAACATAGAGAGATAAAATAAGAAGTTTTTACTATTTTACCCAAAAACCATTTGACGAGCATGCAATTTGATACAGAGATAAATATGGTCTGGATTAATTTATAGGGTATTTTTTACTCGAGTACGCGCGTATGCTAGTACTATAACAAAAAAGTATGAATGCGCATTTTGTTAACACATAAGGTTTTTACATACAAATGTTTATATTTCGCGAAGTTCCACATCTCGGCCTTATACGATAGTCCCGAGCCACAGCCACATTGTTTGCTTGGTATTTCTCTGCTAACTTGAAGTATACTAGCCACTTGCCCGGCTTTATCTAAGTTCTGAAACAGTTATTAAAAAATATTAAATAACATTTGATTTTTAGGAGGAAGGAGGTTCTTTGTTATATATAGATAAACCTTAAAATTACGCACACAACATACCTACGCATTTAACATAGTCTATTTTGAATACATTTCACTACACTGAAAAAACGTAACGGCTATAAATAAACAAGTTGCAGCTATTTACAACCGAGTAACTTGCTTCGGAGGGAGCCTGCAAAGTTTGTTGCTAAAATTATACAAGTCAACTTTGTTAACGTATGTTGGTAATATAAACCCACTAAGGTGGTCAAAAAATACGTATTATAGGTTTGTTGCTTTTAACCTATTCACTCAGTAAACTTAACAAACCTATTTACTATAGTGAATCGCGTTACTCTGTTAACAATACCCAACGTGCTCTGTTGTTTTTAGCAAAGTAATTCAGTGAGTTCAAATATTTTGCTTCGTAAAACTAGCTAAGTAACACGATAATGTTAATCATATTTATTGGGTAGGGACAGCCAATCTACTTTGTTACTTCTACTCAATTGAAAATTTGTATACGTAGCCAAGTTACTGGGTACTGTCAATCGTGTTCATTGGGTAACTATAACTAAATATACTCTGTTCTTTCTAGTCAATTAAGATTGGTATATTTAGCCAAGTTACTTTGTATTCTTAGGCGGGTTTATTAGGTAACCATAGCTAAATACTTTTTTCTTTTTAGTCAATTGAAGTCGGAATATTTATTTAGTTACTTTGTAGTCTTAAGCGAGTTTTTTCAGTAACCATAGCTAAAATACTTTGTTGCAAGTACTAATTCAAACGACACATATTAACTTATATATTTTCAGTATAAGCTGACCTGTGAATGTTTGTAAAACCTATACAAGGTATAACAGAAAGGGGATATACACATCCGAACAGGGCGTGATGCACTGATGGAACTGAACAACTTTTCCCAAGGAAAATGGGTCGAAAGATGAAAAAAAAATTAAACCTCTCCAATATTTTCATCTTTTGACCTTAAGTTCTTTGGGAAAAGTTGTTCAGTTTCATCAGTACATCACGCCCTGCTTAGATGTGTAACCCCTTTCTGTTACACCCTGTATACAATGTGAAGTCAGCTCATACTGAAAATATTTACCTAGTTCGATATGTTGTCATTTGTACCATTATTAGTGCAGTGGGCAAAATTTTGGCATGTCGGAAAAAAAGCCAATGAAACGTTCATGTAGGAAAACAACACTCATTTTGCCGACAGACCAAAAACTTATAAGAAACTGAAAGAAAATTATGCACATTAATTAATGAAATTAGCTTTATTCAGAACACGATACAATCATTTCAAGTAACATACTACTTACACTTAGATACTACTAGATACTTTTAAAAATAGTACACAATTCACAATGTCAAGAAACGATACTGGTGTTCTGTGTTTTAATTTTCACAATAACAGGGTGAAATATAAATCATGAGCAAACTTTTAAGGAATGACTCAGACTACGAACCTGAACAACTTTAATTATAGGTATAGGACCAAATCCAATATCGTAAAAGAAATATCAGCTGTTTCATATACAAAAGTGGAATTATCTACTCTGCCAAAATCTACGGAACAGCTGATTTTATTTCGCGATGTTGGAGTTTGTTCTCTAATGAAAGTGGTTTAGGTTTGTTTACATAAAAAACAAACAACAATTATGTTAATGTAAGCAAGTTACTACACCTAAATTGTACTTATATGTATTTGATAAGTCAAAAGTTTAGGCAAAAACTATAGAATAAGCTAGGAGAATAAGTAATCTTTTTGATCTAATAATTTTCTTACAACCCAACAAGTAAAATCGTCATTTTTTTAAACATTTGAATTTAATCTAATTGAAACATAATTCACATTCGTCGTCGGGAAAATGATCATAAATGCTAAAACTTAAACATTTTTTGCACCAAAAAAAAATTAAAGTACAATAAGCTCTTTACATATTGGTCGTTTTCTATTATAAAATGTTCTGGTTGAACCTCGTTACAAAATGTGAAAAAACCACACCCAAAACCATTATAAGTATTCCAGCAACTGGAATTGATTTTTATCCAAAAAATTGTCAACATCTAGGATCATAGACATGTTTGATGTGTAGATATTATATCGGAACTATATCGTACCTTATGTAATTTACATATTAAAGTAATAGGTATATGACAATATGATGCTTGATCAGAAGTAACTTACTAATTCAAGTATTTTTGGCTTGATTGTGGGGAAGCTTTCAGTGATTTCGGTATATTGTGCTTTGGTTTTCAAAATTTTTTTCTAGCTGTAAACAAATAAAAAAAAACGTAAGTAAGTATACAAAAGTAATTAAACTAAAGCAGACAAAAAATTCTAAAAAAACTGAACTCACCATAAGATATCCTTTGGGTTTTTTAAGAGCCGCATATTCATTGTATTGAGGTATTGAGCTATGGCTCTTTTGCAGCAATTAGCCTCGTCTCTGTAGTTTCTTGCCACTTTAGTTCTACCGTCTACGGCTGTCCATGGCTCAGAGGAGTTTTTGAGCCATAATAGTTTGTCTTCTGTATCTTGCTCTTCTATAATAGTTTGATTAAAATTCAAAATGATGATGAAAAGTTATTGTTTTTAATGTAAATTTGAATCTGCCTTGTAGGTGCTGAGGCGGCGCTTCAACAGACACGTTCGTCACTCGACTATGATTTGATAGAAATGGCCGACTTTGCGGGCTACGCAGCCAATTCCTTATTTAATTTTTATCAAGTTACTCGGTCAAAAATAGTATTCGCTCCATTGTTAATTGCCGAGCTGTGCTTATCTCCCAATAGATAAGTTACTTGTTTGTTTTTAAGTAAGAAACACGGTTATATGCATCATAGCAAGTTATTTAATTTTAGCCAAATAATATTATGTCTAAATTTAAATGATTTACTTATCATTCAACGATAATGTAAGCGTGTTTATTTTTAACCGAACTCTGTGTAAATAGTAACCAACTATAGTTAAGTCTAAAATTAAATAACTTACTTATCATTAAATAATAACGTAAGCTTGTCTATTTTGAACCTAATTCGGTAAAGGTAATATTGACCGAGTTGGTAATTTTGAAATAAATAAGTACTTTTTTAATAATAGCCAAGAATATTTAGCAATACTTGCTTGTATAATACTTGCAAAGCTTTAATGCACATTTTAAATATGTCTTGATTGAATACAGCAGAATAATTTTTAGCCGAGCTAAATTGGTACTTTGCTAAAGCAAATTTTTCTCAGTGTAGTAGAAATCTGCATTGTTCCTGAGTGAAAAGTAGAATTAAGGATAACTGTCTCTTATTTAGTTTTGATACTTAACGTGTGGTAGTGTAGCAACTGCTTATAATAAAACAAAAAAAAATGTGATAATTTATTCCACAATTTTTCACAATATAGGTACTCTAGGGGTGTCTGTTAACCGTGTTGTTATCTTATTAAACATACATTAAACATTAACCAACCAAGCATATCACCCCTTGCAGAAGTATTGGCAACGAATGCAAATAAAATATTTATGTCATGACCTTGTACTAAATTAACGTTATTGCCAAGATCTATATACCTATTTTAAAAATTTTATTAGCTACGTACATATTTGGTTGTGTTAGTGAAATGACATTGTACGTGTATGGTCTCTTATTGAAAATAATAATTATAAATTACAATTACAAACAATTCAGGATTCAAGCACGCTTACGAATGAATTGATCCTCCCATCGGGGAAGGTACCACAATCTCACAGAAAATCGACGTCATATAGCTTGTCCCTATTAACAATGTATCCTACATTGTTAATAGTGACATTTTGGCGATTTTGACTTTTTGATTTTGACTATATTATAGTAGTATGCGATTTCTTCTGAGTTTCGGTCAGTACGTGAGAGAGCCGAAGGTCCATGTAGTTTTCCTTACCCTTCCCAATCCTTTACTTTATTATTTTCCTCAATCTTTTATTTGACCCCTTCCCCTAACGTCGGCAGTCCATTTGTAGAGGTGCAAGGTCTGCAAACGATCTTACGCCTCTGCAAATTTTCATAGGTGGTGGTAGCGCTTACCATCAGGCGCCCAACAAGCTCCTTTGCTCGCAATGACATAAAAAACAAATGAAAACAGTCCAAAGACAAATTGAACTTAAATATGTCGTTGACGCTACAACAAATATTTCCAACTCAGTGAATACCGTGCGTAATAAGAGTTTATCGATATTAATTAATTTAGTATGAAATACAATTCCCAGCATCATTCGATCATTACACACGAGTTAATTCGTAAATTCCATTAACTAGGCGTCTAATTTTCAAATAGTATTTAGGGCGATTTTCAATTAATCCCGTAGTGGTTTAGTTAACGGCATTAAAGCTCAAATGAGTGATGATACAACTAATTAGTATGTTTGTCCTTGCATCGCCTACATCTAGCGTATTAATTAAGTAAATATCGTTACGAACGTTGTCATAGCATAATTAATATAATTGCAAAGTTTGTGTTTCGCAAGATAATTGCAGTGGTATAATGCGTGTAATTTTATATGGCTTTAATTTTTGGTAAGTAGGAATTGTATTTATTGTTTGGACTCATTAATGTTTAATATCATTTAAAAGTTTATTTAAAATGCATTTAATGTTTAAACGTTTGTAATTTCATAATAATAAGCTACGTAATTAAATAAACGAGTAATCTGAATTCATATCATTTACAAATTATACACGTATTTTATTCACTTAAACATTATTTAATACCAAATCTGGAACCATTCTCCTTTGAAAACTAGTTCGTCTAACCAGTAAAGATTATTAATTTATAAAAAACATAAAACAAAGAATCTACACCAAAAAGTACACATATATTATAATTGTCCAACGTTATTAAAAAAAAAGCTCCTAACCCTACCGTAAACATTTACATATCCTATACAACAGAGGGTTCTTGTGGACTATCTCATAACTGATTCATATAACTGGCCTGTTTCTCTCACAAATTCACGTTCTCACTTTACGATTGTAGCAATCTTAGTTCGTGGTGCCATTAGCTATTCTTTAGTTCTGCGCCGTAGCGTAAATTGAGAGAAGCAACAGTCTACACATGACCTGCATTCAAAAGCTTTTGTGGATTGACACTTTGAAGTTGATTTTTTATACAATATGTGAAGAAAAAAGTGATATATGAGAATTATAATACAGTAATTGAACTACGGAATTCCTAGCCGGTTCTTCACTATGCTATGTTTCTAGAAAGACTTATTGAATAAAGAAATGTTTGAGTTTTATGTACTTGAGTCTTGAATATTTTTTTTAGTTTTTATCCGCAAGTTAACATATTACTTAAAGAATAAAAGAAGCCTTTGGATATCGGTGTTTCCCATGGGATATTTAGGCATTTCTTCTTTTATTCAGCAGGGTATAAATTTGTTTTAAAATGGCTTTGCAATCCTTTGTCTTATTGATATTCAATTACTAGTACACTCTGCAGTGTACATGCACTCTAATCAACTTTTTATTAAATTCGACTAGCACACTACACTCGAATCTTGACTACATCGTCAAATACAGGGAAAGTTGCGTGGGGATGGCCGTTAAAATATTCAATCATCTGCCAAATAACGTAAAGACGTGTAATGATTATAAATTTAGAAAACATCTTCTTATTTGGCTTAATGAAAAAAACTTCTATACCATAAAGGAGTTCATGGAAAGTTCAACCCGAATGGACCATTAACTCCTTTATGGTAATTATTTTTGCATGCTTGTATTGGCTGAACATGTTTGTGCTTTATTAATATAATTGTATCACCATTGAATACCATGTTTAAAGCAAAATAAAGATTTTATTTATTTATTTATTTATTTACAATCTAATCTTGAAACACAAAAGGAAAATCAAATACAGTCCAAAGTGAGTAATAATAGTTACTTCTCATACGAACTTTAGATTGGTAATAATTGTGACTCAGAATTTCAATTAATTTTATTTAATTTATTTTTCTTTTTAATCACAATAAATTTTCATTGAAAATAGTTGATTTTTATTTTATTTACTTATCATTTTAAAAGGAATTTTTTCCTTACAAATTAATTAATATTTTGTATTAGATGTTTCTTTATAATTATCTTTTGCTATCATAATTACTAGAAACTTCACATGATGTTACGAGTAATGTCTATCTTCAAACATCAATCAATCGATTGACCCAATTTACAGGTTTGCTCTTATTTAGATTAAAGATTACTATCGTCTGAAACAGTTTCGGTATAAACCTTGACAGATAGCGATTCATTATTAACATACGTTCATGTTAATTGGTTTTAATTTGTGAACACCTTCATGATTGTAATAGTGTCTATACAATGTATCTTTTATCTCTATGTATAGTAGAGTTAATTTCAACTAAATTGTTTAATGTTTTATAAGTTGATAACTTTCCGAACTCGGTTTTGCTCAGTATTTTCAAATAAGACTCAGTATTTCAAAATAATGAAATGAGTTATGATCAGACCAATAAGCTTGCGAAGAACAACATAAATCTTCATAGTTCACAGATCTTCATAACCGCGCAGACGAAATCTACCACCATGGTATAAAAGTTTACGATGCGTAAATTTTAGAATTAAATAAAAGCTACGATTATTTTATCTTAACTATCTATAATAAAAAGTACTACGGTTATAAATAAAACTTCTGTCACACAAAGATACATAAACAAATGAAACAAATTAGATTCCAATTAGCCAAGTAAGTAGTCTACATTATACAGTACAATACTATCATGATTTCGAATTTCAATTTAAGGCGTGCCTAATCTCTGGACGCTGGCTATTCCACTCACTACGTGTTGCTCAAATGAGCTCTACCGCCCATACATATAATATTACAACTTAATTGACCTAGCGAAACAATACAAGTTAATATAACGGTATAAGTATATACTAGGATTAACATAGTGTAAACAGTATACATCTGTCACAATTTAAGTATTAATACATTGAATTACTCTACTATATAAAACTCTACATATTTCTCGCCCTTATTTTAACGCAGTTTACGAAAATCTATAAATGATCATTCGTAAACAAATGTTACTACTACAAAAACATAATTATTATCTTATTACGAGAGACTCAAAAAAAAAAGCGAGCGGATGTACAGAACAGAATCTTATTAAATACAACTCTTAACAACCCTTAAAATCTACTTCAAAACTTACTTTATATCATTTCCACATCGTTCATGTAATTGTACCCGGTACTGTAATAAAACACATGAGTGACTCTTCGCTTCACGTATTCACTTTATGGAATTAGGTTATTCTCCTAGGCCAAATCTTTTTACCTACAAAATGATGAGGCTTTTTCTTATAAAACTTCAATAACATTTAATAAAATCATTCAATATTTTTACAATTCGCGCGCTGGATTTTCAATTTCTTTTGATAACGTATTTACCTGTATTTACATAAAAATATTTTATTGCTTATTAGAGCGCCAAATTCGAAAAAGGAAATTGTTACTACATTTTTTTTAATCCAAATTCAATTTGATTGGCGGCCAGTGGTGATATAAATTCTAAAAGGAGATTTTATTTAAAATTTAAGTTGCCATTTTATAATATTCAACAGATTATATATATTTTTTGGCGCCAAATACAAATTGAATTTTGATACTTACCTACATTACGCCATCTTGAAAATAGCGGTTGAAATGGTTTTTACGATATATCTCTTAAACTATTTATCTGATAATTAAACAATGTGAATATTATTTGTTGCAAATTAAATTCTCTACAACTTTGATTCAGTAATTTTTTGTCGTAGAACTATAAATAAAAAAGTTATAAGCGAAAATGTTCAGAAATTAGAGATGTTTATATTTTTCAATAAAACTTTTTTTTTATAAGTTTACGAAGAAATGATATCAGACCATTTTTGTAGATTGTTTTTCGAAGAACAACTTTTATTTACAACATTTTTTCATTAAGTAAATAGCTAAGGTTTTACAGCCCTCCGAAGTGAGTACTATTTTAAGTACTCTTTACTATACAGAATACGATATATTATGTGTGTACTAATAATAATTTGTCACCAGTAATTATTTTTTTTTGTTATTATAATATTTTTAATAATTAATTTTACAATATTATTAATAATTAATTATTGACTCTTTTCCCCACCACCCAGGAGGGAGAGTCTGAAAGCGCGTTGTTTTTTTAACGTCGAAAAGCAGGGCTGAAATGTTCTGCAGTATGCTTCCATTGTTGTGGAGTCTGGGAAAAGAGCCAATAGCCAATATATTATGTATAGTTACTACTTAAAAATAGTACTCACTTCTGACTTCTGAGCGCTGTAAAACCTTAGCTATTGACGTAATGAAAAAATGTTGTATATAAAAGTTGTTCCTCGAAAAACAATCTACAAAAATGGTCTTATATCATTTCTTCGTAAAATGATAAAAAAAAGTTTTATTGAAAAATATAAACATCTCTAATTTCTGAACATTTTCGCTTATAACTTTTTTATTTATAGTTCTACGACAAAAAATTACTGAATCAAAGTTGTAGAGAATTTAATTTGCAACAAATAATGTTAACATTGTTTAATTATCAGATAAATAGTTTAAGAGATATATCGTTAAAACCATTTCAACCGCTATTTTCAAAATGGCGGCCGTGGGACAAGGGTGGCGACCCCACAAACTTGGTTTTAGCTTCACACTGACCCCCCCTACACATCAAAAAAATAAAATAGCGTCCTCCAAAAAACGCAAGGTTAGGCCTAAAAAATGTAACATTTCAATGGACTATTAGGGCTGCAGAACTATTATAAGTAGAGATAAACTACGATAACATGGCGCGCCCCTCCAAAATTCAAAACGTTTGAAAGTATTTGTGAAAGTATTTACAATGCACCACCAAGATTCACAACGCATGTGTGCGTAATGAGACGGCCGTCAAACAAAAACAAATCCACGGATTTGTTGCTCGACTAGTCACGCTCTAATCACTCATTATTATTAGTAATGGCGCTGCACTGACGTATTCTATGAAAACGACACGTGCGTTGTCTTGGGCGCTCGGCAACTTATGATTAGTTGACCAACAAATCTGGTAATAAGTGAGATATTACGAGTACTGTACGAGTAAAGACGAATACGTACAACTACATACAAACTCCTTCGTAAGGATGTCACTACACACATTGAAACAGTAATTTGGAGGGGCGCGCCATGTTATCGTAGTTTATCTCTTATTTGTTTTTTTCTTACTATTATTAGTACAATAAGGTTAAACTATTTTAACTTTAGTGAGTCACATATATAAAATTTTGACATTTCTTTAAATTATGTAAAAGACCACCCGGAATCTCTGTGTTCCCCTATGACTATGACATTTGGAATGAAAGCGTGATATTAAATTTCCTTATAATAAAACTTCCTTGCTTCTATTATGATGAAAGTTTCAGCACCGTCCAGGATAAGAACGTTAATTAAAATGGCGGCAACATGTAGCCGAGTCTCAAGACCGCAAATATACCGGTGTAATCGCTAAGACATTAGCTCTCTTAGTGAATAAGCCAACCAGACCTCATTTCAAATTGCATTGTATTTCTAAATTGTACGGGAAATTTAATTTTATATAACTTGTTATTTGTATTGTTAATACGTAAGTTTAAAAAAAATGGATTTTCTGATTTTGTCCTGATGAATTTAAAGGTTATATTATAGACTTTTCGATACCTGCAGTTTACAATATATACTGTTAATAATTAGTATTCACCTATCTGTAATTTAGCACTATTTAAATAAATAGAAAAATTCTAAATTAGTTAACTATGCCTTTTATTGGTTAGGCATGTTCTGGTGGCACAAAGCACTTGTAAAATTTGCTCTTCATCATTCTGCCGATTATAATCACCATAAACTGAAGAGTGAACACAATATACATTTCATATTATGATACTTTACCAAAACAGACATAACTTTTCAACCATAACACACCAGCTCTCCCCCATAACTCCAATATGAATAAACTTACACTATAGCAAATATTCAAACAACATTATACCTTTACAAACAACTCTAACTATGAAGATTATCATTATTTGATTACAGTGAAGTACAAACGCACACGCAATCAGATTATAATTAGTCGCATGAGGGGAGACGTAACTGCATTGCGTCCCATACTGTATTACTCTGATTGATTTGTCCGCTCATAATTCACTAACGTTTATTTTAAATGTATATAATAACTAGCTTTGCCCCGCGTATTTACCCGCATTGCTCCGCTGCTGTTGGTCTTAGCATGATGATATCCTATAACCTAAAGACTTACTTCTTCGATAAATGGGCTATCTAACACTGAAAGAATTTTTCGTTCAACCAAACAAACTCTTCAGCTTTATAAATATTAGTAAAGATTATCAATAGCTGAGGAATAAGGTTTATACCAAACTAAAGCATTATTGAATATCCTTACAATTTATCAGCTTATTTGTGTTTGTTAATTATCTATCAGTTAAAATAGTGTATGAAAATAAAGTACTAAATAAACAATCAGAAGCATTTCAGCATTATCAGCAAGGTGAAACCGGCCCTAAATGTAGTGTATTAGGTGCCCGGTCTATGTCACCCGGCTTGAAAGGAGATAAAGCATCTAACATTTTGATCCACTATGAATTCTGTACAACAAACACAAATATAATAAGCGAAACAACCCTCAAATTTAATAATAATATCGCGATTAATCATAAAAAGCAAATATTTGAGTTCGACAGAAATGCTAACAAGAAAGTTTAATAATAGACTACAAAATGCTTACCAACTCTACTGATAAAACAGTAACTTATTAATAACAAAATCTCATAGATCAAAATATCTATGAAACTAACGCTGCTATGAATATAACTATGAAAACTCTACTCTAAAGTAATACGTTAAATTATTATAAATATTTACAAAGCATCTTGTAACTAAATTATTTTGGATTGCATTAAAAAATCTTAGCTATTTCATGCGTCATCAGCATGAAAAGCATTTTTTTTGTCAAAAATTGTTTTGCGTATCGTGTATTCATATAATTAACTATAGTTTATTAACGATAAAATTAATTTAATACGATCGAATAATTGTGGTATTTCTTCACCCAGAGTATAAAACAATATATCTATACACATATGAAAACGGCAAAAAAACTCATATAAAAATTCCTATCTCTCAGCAGCCCTATGATACCAACCTGTCCGATATTCAGGCCACATCCAAGGGTCAAATAAATAGGATGAAAAGCTATGACAGCTAGCCGATATTCATTTGTGTTCTTGTCAAGACATACGAACCAATTCCAAGTTTTCACGTTTTATTTGTTGATGAATTTCACGTAGAGAAGCCTTAAATTAAATTTTTAAGTTTGATGGAAATGTCTGAAGCCTGAATTAATGGTGACTTCCTTCGTATATCCTCCTAAGACCCCGCGTACAAAATTTTGTACAAAATAAAATAGTGTTATCAGACCCAGCTCTGTCATATAGTTTATAGTAGTAACCGCCCAGTGTACAATTTTTTGTACTTATTCTTTTAACAACTGTAGTTTTTTTCAAATCTTCCCGCGAATAGTTTCACATGTCAAAATTACTTAAATAGTTTGTATTGTCTATGTTATCAACGCTGCCAACAAAAAAATAAGTATATTTTCAAAACTAGCTGTGATGAACGACGAAACCTGCCGCTCCCTCGTGCTAAGAGTAAGTTTAAGGTGGATGTTCCGACCGTCCCTCCATACATTTTTGATTACCTCTAAACACTTAACACAGACACTATTTCTTTAAAACTAATCATTTTATCACTTCTCTATAATGAAATGTGTGCGCGTTCGACCTTTTTAATCAATAATTTACAATATTTACTTAGAAAAACAACAGTAAAATACCGGAAAAATTTGACACTTCTACAGTAGTGTGCGTGACTTTTGCCAAGCGAAACACGACATAAAGCACGACATCTAGCGCATAGACTATATACTTATTACAGATCTAGCGCGTCAATGTCTAAACGAAAGGCGATGTTTAGACATTGACGCTAGATGTCGTGCATTCGCGTTCGTTATCTTATACATAATGAGCATAATTCTAATAAATCAAAGTTCTGTGTAAAAATTGAGTAATTTCATTTCCAATCGTTCAAAGAAAATAACAATAAAATAAAATAAAACTAATGACCTTAGAAACTATGTTTTTTTTTGTAAACAATTTATTACTCATTATTGTTCGTCCGTCGTAGGTCTGTAAACTGTATTGTACACTGAAGGTAAATGGTACTGTAGGTACTTTAGTTCGGCGTCGTCGTCCGCGTCGGCTTGATATAAAATTACATTCTTGATTTCATTGACACGCGCTATGATTTGCGCGCGGAATTTCTTGTGTTGTGAATTTATTTTTGTATGCTATGCATTTTAATTGATTCAAATTGCAATGTTTCTCTAGTATGCATTTGAGACTATATTGTAAATTGTAATAATTGATCGTGGGTATAGTAATTAATTATTCTAATAACGCAATTAGTAATATATGTATTTTCGGTGGGATTCAAAACAAAAAATTGGCCCGTGATTTTTATGAAATTTCACCACATTGCAAATCACATCAATCATAGTTCATACACATGTATGACGAAAGTGATTAGTATTGTGGCTAACATTGACTCATCAGTTCATCACTGAAACCAGTGATAAATCAGTACCTATATCATATTGTGTTTGAATATTTTTAAACAATGATATAAGTATACAATTATTATAAATCGGTAAACTATCAAAGTAATCACAAACTTGCAAACATTGGTAAAATGTCCAGTAGTTTATGAGCCTATTCATTACAATCAAACAAACAAACAAAGTTTTCCTCTTTATAATATTAGTGTAGACAAACACTATGAATACGATCACGAATGCAAATTCGGGGATTTTCTAATTATTGCTAAATAATAATTGAATTCGTTTTGAAATACTCTATAATTTTTAGTGTATGAATAGACATTTATAATGTGGTGCTCATTTTTTTTGTACTGCTAACGCTATTGTAGGTACCTATTTTCGTTGTTTTATTTCAAGTGAACACGGCCATACAATTTTGTCACGAGCCGCCTATGATTGTAGGTACTTTTGTTAGGCTCCTTCGTCGTCCGCGTCGCGTCGGCTCGAAAGTTCTTGATTTCATTGTCACGCGCTATGATTTGCGCGCGGATTTTCTTGTGTTGTGAATTTATTTTTGTATTATTATTATTTTTAAAGTGAAACTTTTATTACATCGTCTCAAACTTTTTGGTCTGTGTAGCGCATGTCGCGTGACGGTCGAACCGTACGATAATTATCGTACAAATACGATAATTTTGTGCCTAAGTTTCACTTTTACCGTGGTTTCATAAAACCACACAACATTTTTTATTTTTTTTTTATTTTATTGATTCAAATAAAATATTTCACTAGTATGCATTTGAGACTATATTGTATTATGTATAATTTATCGTAGGTATAGTTATTCTTATAACGCAGTTATATTTTCGGTGGGACAATTTGACCCGTGATTTTTCTGAAATATCACCACGTTGCAAATCACATCAATCATACACACGTATGACGAAAGTATAGTGGCTAACATTGACTCATCAGTTCATCACTGAAACCAGTGATAAATCAGTATATCATATTTTATTGTGTTTGAATATTTTTTAAACAACGATATATACAATATTATTATAAATCGGTAAACTACCAAAGTACTTCCGAATTTTCAGACAGACAAACAAGTAGTTTGAACACGCAGTTTTCTTATACTAGTAGCAAAAATCAAAACCATAATATTATGTTTACCTACTATATTTTACTAAAAGTCGAGTGCGTCGAAATCGTAAATAATA